>QLTV01002657.1:1904405-1928467 GCA_003457575.1 Thermophis baileyi
CCTTTTTTGAAGATAGGGATGACTGTGGCTAGTGACCATAAGTTGGGTAAGGAGCTAGTCCTGAAAGATTTATCGAAGATTATGCTAAGAGGTTCAGCTAAGGCTGTGGAGAGCTTTTTTAAGAAATATGCACATAGTCCATCAGGTCCAATAGATAGAGATGGTTTTAGGTTGCGTAATGCCTTTGCAACGTTATCTTCTGTAAAATCAATTTGTGTTAGATCGTTGTAATTATTTGTGGTACGACTAGGAAATATTGGGCATGAGCCATTGCTGTTTACAAAGACTTTTTCTTCATAAAAGTTTGCAATTTGAAAATTCCTAAGTAATCTCTGTATAAACAAGATCTTGGAAATCATGGCTATTGTTTCCTCAGTTAAGGACACATTCCTTTGTCTGTGAAGCACCCAATCACCCGCTGGAGGTGGCCTGTAAGAAAGTAAAGGACTCCAGCCTGAAGGAGCATTAGAAACAGCTCTAGTTTCAAACCGCAGCAGGAAAACAGACAGAGTGATTGAATCTGTGGTGGAAGGGATGTGGGAGAAAGTGGATGTCATAATTTATGTCCTCAGAAAGTGGTTGCTACTTCATTTTGACAATAGGACCACTAGAATGGATAAGCCCCAAGTCTAGTATTGTCCAACTTCAGACATTAGGCAAAGACCTAGCTCTCTGGAGAAGTCTGTAATGCTGGGAAAGGTAGAAGGAAAAAAAGAAGAGGATCACCAGGACTGTTGGAAGTCCTGAAAGGCCAGGTTATGAGTAGGTTGTTATTTAGAAAAATCTAGCCATGTGGTTGATAGGGGTCAACAATGACTTGATGGCATGTAATCAATCAATCTTGTATGCAGAACATTTTTGGTTTGGTTTGTGCCTTTGAGTCAGTCTTGATTCCTGGTAAATGCATTGCCAAGTCCCTGTAGTTTTGTTGCCAAGATTTTCAGAAGAGGTTTGCCACTGCTTCTTCCTAGGGGCTAAGAGAAGTGACCAAGATCACCCAGCTGGCTTTGTGCCAAAGGTGGGAGTAGAATTGTTGGTATCCTGGTTTTCAGACTGATGCCTTAACCACTACCTCAAACTGGTGCTCCGCTCAGAACAATACATAAACTTTATCGTAATTTCTTTTCTAGATCAGATTAAATTTGTAAGTCATTCCAGTTTCCTGAAACATTCATAAAAAATTGACATAAAATAATTTTATCCTTAACCAAAGGCCAACAGGGTAGAACACAAAGATTATCTGAATCCTTTTTGTAAGAATTAAAATAGGCTGTAAAAATATGAACCAATAACCAATTTATTATTGATACCAGTTACTGTTATGGCATCATTCTGCTGATGCCATTAATATCAGCCTTTAGGGAAAACAAAACAGCAACAAAAAAGTGGAATCTAATACTGAATATAGTGCTTTGGTGTGGATTACAGTGGGTGAGTGGATTTGATTGCAAGGTTTTAATGTACAGTTTTTCAGTAACGGTGGGCAAGTGTTTTGATTTAAAGAATACTTGAAATGTTTTGCCACTGGCAATGACATCAGTTAATAACTTTCACACACAGGAATAAACTCCTGAAAGGTCTGAATGCTATCAAATTTATGATTTTAAGCACTGATGTTAGAAATGCTTGTGCATGTATATAATCAAAGTCGATTTTATTTCTACTGTTTGTGATATACTGTATATATTTAAATATTTCAATCAACAGGCATGCCAACCCTACGCCACAACTATTTTAAGGACAGTTTCAGTAGGTTCCGTTATCAAAGAGAGACACAATTCCCCATTTCATGCATTGACAGCAACAAAATTGAACTTTCCTATATAGCAGATGTTACCAATGCTTGTCCACTTTCTTTTTCCCAAACATATCTTCAGCCATTGTTAATAGGAAGTTTCCATAAAGTTAAAGCCAACAAGATTCACCTGCTCCCCATCCAATTGAAAGTCAAAGGGCATAGGCCTTCAGACTTGTTCCATGCTTTCTTCTTGGCACTCCCAGTCACAAAAGGCAGATTCTCACTTGATTATACTTCAGCAATACAAATTGATTTAACTTACTAACAAAAATGTGGTATACAGTATTCTAAAAACTAATCAAGAATTAACTCTAGTTGATTTCCAGTTACTAAAAGTCTCCAACTTGGTGACTACTAACATAAACCACAAGATCTGCTCTACAGATAACAGTAGAACAAATTAGTGTTCTATTGAAATTAGCAAAGTAGACTGCATTGTTTGATACTATTGTAAGGCAATATTGATATTTGTTTAAAAATCTGTAAGTATAATACCAGCACAGTTGCCAAACTTTGGGATAAAACCCCCTTTCTATATTGCTTTTTTATTTGGAGAGTGGATCACCTACAAATTGCAACAGGATGGGGGCAAGGAGCACAACTTTGCTTTGGTTTCAGACAGGCCAGTAGTAGAAAAGAGCCTATTCAACTCTTCAAACAAGGCAGCAGCATCTGAATAGAGACAATTCTGAGAATTGCAAAGTCTCATGTGAAAGCATTCTTAAGTGAATAAAAATAAATAAATGAAACAAATCCCATTGTGATTGTCTCGTTTATTGAATACTGGCACGAAGTGAATTGTCTATGCCAATTGATTTTAGGATACCAATCTTACCATACTGGCTTCATAACAAGATCAATAGTACTGAATCCAGTTAGCGCTACTACTAATGCCAGTACTAATTCTTCTTCTTCTCCTCCTCCTCCTCCTCCTCTACCTCTTCCTCCTCCTCCTCCTCCTCCTCCTCCTCCTCCTTCTTCCTCCTCCTCTTCCTTTTTTCTTCTTCTGATTAATGATGAACTAAGGTTTAACATTTAATGTTTATTTGTTCTCTTTCTGAATATTAGATACCTATGGGTGCTCACTATTTATACAGACCTATTCATTCATATTGAATATTTATACCAATGTTTCACTGCATATATCAGTGATGGCGAACCTTTTTTTCCTCGGGTGCCGAAAGCGTGCGTGCGCACGCTATCACACATGCGCGAGTGCCCACACCCATAATTCAATGCCTGGGAAGGGTGAAAACGCCCCCTCGCCCCCCCCGGAGGCCCTCTGGAGGCCAGAAACAGCCCATTTCCTGACTTCCGGTGGGTCTGGTAGGCCCGTTTTTCGCCCTCCCCAGGCTCCAGAGGCTTCCCTGGAGCCTGGGGAGGGCAAAAACACCCTCTCCCGCCCCCCGGAGGCCCTCTAGAGGCCAAAAACGCCCTCCCAGAGCCTCCACGCGAACCGAAAATCAGCTGGCCGGAGTGCACATGCGCACTGGAGCTGAGCTAGGGCAACGGCTCACGTGCTGGCAGATATGGCTCCGCGTGCCACCTGTGGCACGCGTGCCATAGGTTCGCCATCACTGGCATATATATTGATAGATGAAGATGATGAAACTAAAAAATTATTCATTCTACAGTTTTTCCAATCAGGGTTGACCCCATCCATGAGTCTTACTGGATGCCTATTATAAAGCTTCATGTGACATTTGGCATACATCACCCTTCTGAATGTTACTGTTTTGGCAAATTTCATTCTGTTCTGCCAAATAAAGGGGGGGGAATAAGTTCTAGCAATTTTTAATGTGTACTGGCCATGAAGAAGGGAAATATTTTATTGTAATTTGATTGTTGTGAGCTGCTCAGTGTGGTTGAGAGTTGGACAGTTTACAAGTTTAATAAATTATTGTTTGGACATTTGAGTTTCTGGATGAAGATTTAGATTTGGATCCAGAGTCAAAAGTGGGCTGTTTTTCAGAATGTAAAATCACAGTGCAAATTCCTACTATGCAATTCTGTGTAGAGGAACAAGGATCCATGTAAGAGTTTGATAGCTGGACAAATAAGAACTATGGAGAATAGATGGATCTTTTGTGGATCTCCACAGTGAATTTATTTCCTATATGACTGATCTTCTGGAACAGGCTATCTGATCACTGATTAAGTCCATCTTTAAAAACAAGAATCCTTCCAAAAGAAAAGGGCATTCAGTTAACAAAAAATTAGAAGAAGATTAATATTTCTTGGTTCTTAACACTCACAAGTATTAATGCCCTACATTTTTATCATCAGCTAATATCTGTTCATGATGGAAGAATACATGCTGCACTTTAATCAGCAGATCACCACTAAAAGGGCTGTTTCTTATGATTTCATGCAAACTGTCTTAGCCTATCAACAATTTTGTCTCTAGACAAATCTAGAAAGAGAGAAAGGTTAATGAGTTCTTTTTCTCATTCATCCCATTTTGCTTTGAAAATCATGTAATTTCCAAATCTCTGTAATAACTGAGCTGAGGGTTAGACCAAGAACTTTTAGCAGTTATGTCACCAACCCTAGTTAATTTCTTCTTTTTTATTAGGAATAGGTAGCCATTTCCTTACAAAATGACCAGGCAGGGAAAGTGCAGAGTGAAAGAGATACCTATAATGGAGGATAGTGATAGTTTCATCATAACATATGCCTGAGCATCATTTTTTTAAAATGCAAAGCCATCCTGACAATTAGATATAAGCCTTTTTCACATAGAGAAGAAAATGTCTTAATAACAGAACAGATATTCTTTGATTAATTTATTAGATATCTTATTAGCTGCAAAATTTACTGCAATATCTGATACAGATGGTTACTACAATCCTTCTTCCTGAGATCTAGTATGCATATAATAATCTATTTGCACATAGTGTATACAAAATAGAAGCACTCATTGCGTGAAATAATTATTTTAATTATTTAAAAATATTTTTAAAAGATATTTATAGTTTTTTTTTTGGCCAAAGAACAAATATGATTACAAACTGGTTTCCAAATGAGAGTATGATTCATCAATAAAACTAAAAATGAGTAAATACAATTCAGCTCACATTAAACTGTGTGTAGCTGAATATAACATTTCATGGAAAGAGAAATGGCTTCTTTGGGGATAGTAAAGCTGTAATTCTGTATTCTCTGACTTAGGAGTAAGTCCTCATGACCTCTATCAGATTAACTTTTCACTAAACTTGTACGGGCTTGTATTGTAGGCTAACTTTCATGTGAACCGCTCTCTATATTTGATATTGTATTAAGTAAAATAGTCAGGCTCTACAGCACAAATATTTTGACTTGAATGAGTTAATGTTCTCATAGCTTTTCTAACCCGTTGTCTTTTTCTTAAACAGGTACACGACTCTTGGTAAACTTTCTCTGCTTTCAAAGACAAACATAACTAATAATTTCTGTAAAGGTCTTGAGCCCTTGGAACATCTGTTTTTAGTTTACTATAAAAACGGTGTCTCTGATCTCATGTGTTGAACTACTGTATGTTTGCCACTGTCTATTTCCTGTGAAAAAATACACTGAACAATAATAGCTTTTGTTCCTAACCTTCCAGCCACAAAAGCAGCTGAACAAATATCTTTCCTGCTTTCATTTGGAATAATTTATGCCATGTATGTGTTTGCCCAGGGTCATTTGGCTTATTGGATGTTTCATCATTTAAAAATCAAATCTTCGGACTAAGAACTACTGAAACCTTCAGTCTAATAGGTTCCTCATGCTAATAGCCAGTCTATTAATATAAGTTCTTTCTAAGTACTACTTCCCATTATATTTAACAATGAATTAGCATTATAGAGAAAGTGCAATGTTCATTACAATGGTGACAATTATGTGTGTGAGAGGGTGTATATATGGCTACACACAACATCCCCTCCTTCTAGTTATAGTTTCCATGAAAATTCCTTCTCTTTTCTATGCTTATTTATGTAAACAATTTTGTCTGCTCAAAGCTGTAAGAAAACTTGCACAAGAATGCTTTGAATTTTACATAAGCTTCAAAGGGAAAATTATTTTTATGTGTCTTTAATATATTAAAAATAGAAATACATACCCTTTCATTAAAAAAATCTACAAATCCTCATTTAATAAAAACTGATATGAAATCACTATTATAAGATGTATCCATATATTTTTGTTAGAAATAAATTACACGGAGTTCATTGAGCTTACTCCCAGGAAAGTCCATTTGGAATTTCAGCTTTTTATAGACCAGACTAATAGACCAGAGAAATTAATGGAACTGTATGCATTTGAAGACCACACCATTACATGCAAATAAATAATTTAACAGCTCAATCTAATACAGGCTCATTAATTTAGTGTGTTGACCTAGTGTGTCCGGGGGAGATGGGGACTAATAATAAGGATTTTTTCCCTCTTCCTTTATCTTTCTGACGGTGACTTAATTCAATGCATTTGGACCAGATGTGCATAACCTGAAACCTTAGGTCTGAATTCATTGTTCAAAAAGTTGGGCATTGTTCTCCCAAGCACAATGGGTTAGTTACCATGTTGTCAAAAGGGCGTATTATTAAATTCATAACTGGAGTATAGCAATACTTAATTTTAATTAATTAGAAATTAAAGCAAACAATGTTGTCCTGAGCTCATTCAATATCTTTCCACAGAGTCCCTGGCGCACAAGTCAAGAGACATAGTATCAGTGGTAGCAAGAGAAATCTGCAAGCTGAGTAAAAAAAAAAAAAAAAGTCAAGATAGTGGTTTCAACTAAGTGATTGAAGCTCTGCCCATTTTTTATAAGCATCACACACAAGATGCACATAAAAAACAGATGGAACATCAATTGCACCGTCATAGCCATCATATCAACCTTTTTGATTGCACCCTGCAGACATCCTTGTATGGTATGCAGCACAGAAAATATGGTGCAGTCTTGATTTAGACAAAGTCTTAGATCCATGGCAAACGTCAGGCATTCTTGCCTTTTCTGTACTGTAATACTGCACTACATACATTCATCACTAGATAATAAAAATAGTTCTGATTTGTTCGTATCACATTAACCTTAGAGATTAAGAATGAATTTTGCTTCACAAATATTTTCATCAAAATAGAAGAAGGCAGAAATTATAAAACAAATTTGATTTAACTCTGTGGTATCACTCAAAATCAATGGGTTTTGTTTGTTTATTTGTTTTTGTTTTGTTTCGAAGAGAGAGGACGAAAATACCAGATATTTGTTGCCAAAAAGGAGGATTTAGCATTACTCAGTCTTTCTCTTCTTTGGGTGGAAAAAACCACGAGTCTTTATGGTTTGGTTTTTGGAGACTAGAGAGTAATATTGCACTAAAAACCTAATATTATAATGGTTGCAAACAAAGAATGCTTATAATTTAAAGAAACAAAGAAAATGGAGAACGTTTTTTTGGTGGAAAGCAACATTTTTTTGTTTTACAATTGCATATGAAATGATAGGAATGAACCTGAAGAAAGTTGAGAGGAACATTTCTATAAAAATCATAGCGATACATTAAAGATTGGAATTTAAATGAACATTATAATTGTTATGTCCAAGAAAAAAAATGATGAAAAGAAAGTTAGAAATGTCATGAGAAAATTAAAAAATGGAAATGCTATACACTGTGTTCTACTATATAACTGTTAAAATGTTTAAATATGTATGTGGTTTGCTTATGGAGTGGGCATGAAATCTTAAGATGTGAAGATTGCATCAGTGCTTGATTATATGGTTATTATTGCTTCATACAAAGGGAAAGATATCAAGGCCGACTGCAAAAACGACAGGGGGTTAGTTTGTTCAATGTATGTGGAAGATTTTGATTGAAAGGAAATGAGAGGTTACACTGATAAAGTGCAGTGTGGTTTTATACCAGGCAGGGGATGTGCAGACCAGATTTTTGCTCCTTAGCATAGTATTGAGAAAACTATACTGTGAGAAACATTATTGCATGTTTGTTGATTTATAGAAAGCACATGAAGAAGTGGGTAGGGTTGAATTATGGAATATTTTGCATGAATATGGGCTTGAAGGTTGATTGCTGATTGTGGTAACAGGAGAGTATGATGGAAGTAGAGCATGTGTGAGAATAAATGGAATGCTTAGCAAATGGTTCAGTACTGAGCAGGAAATAAGACAAAACCACATTATGTTCCTTTGTTATTTAATGTATTTATGGGTAATTATATAAGGAATGTTTGTGGTGACATTGGAGTTAAGTTGGTTGGGGATATGAACCTCTATATGTTTCTTTATGCTGATGGTGGTGCTGCTGCACTGATGGCTAAGAGCCTAAGAAATCTCCAGCAGTGTTATACATGATGATGCAATAAAGAGTATAGATCAGAAAATTACTATATTCAAGACTAAGATAGATGTGTTTGGATAGAGGAATATAGATATATTGATACACACACACATGCACATACAGACTGTGTATGTGAGCAGTGTCTCTATCTATCTATCTATCTATCTATCTATCTATCTATCTATCTATCTATCTATCTATCTATCTATCTATCGTATATCTATATATCTATATCTCATCTTTGTCTATATGTCAGGGTTCCAATTAACACCCCCAACAAAAGAAAATTCCGAGGCATAGATTTCCTCAAAGTTCCATTTTATTAGAGATGTCATATTGGGACATCTGAGAAAACCCGAATCTGAAAGCTTCCGGTTTTCCACACCTGGAAAGTTCAAGTCCCTGCCCAGCACCCACATGTCCATCACATTGTCCAATCAATGCACCGTCCCAGCTGGAGATGCCTCCCAGGCACACCCCTCCAAGTGCAGGGCAGAGTGACCTTGACTCTCGGAGAAAGGAATGTTATTTTGACTATATATCCCCACTCACACAATCCCCCCTCCCAGTTTCCCACAGCACTAAATGTGGCAGGCCTGAAGATCCAACGGCCAAGATGGTTTCCAGGCATGACACTATATCTATCCTACCTACCATTTTATATAATTCAAGGCAGTGAACATATCTAACTATAATATTAACAAAAATATGTGACAGTCATTACGAAAAAATACCTACATATCCAACAACTTTCCTCCTCCTATTTTTCCCATAACAACTCTGTGAAGTGAGTTGGGCTGAGAGGGAGTGACAAGTCCAAGTCACTCAGCCAGATTTCATGGCTAAGGCAGGACTCACAGATTACAGAATAATAGAGCTGGAAGGGACCTTGGAGGTCTTCTAGTCCAACCTTCTGCTCAAGCAGGAGACCCTATACCATTTTAGACAAGTAACTTGTCCAGTCTCTTCTTAAAAGCCTCCAGTGATGAAGCACCCACAACTCCTGAAAGCAAGCCTTTCCAACTGGTTAATTTTTATCACTGTTAGAAAGTTCTTCCTTAGTTCTAGATTGCTTCTCTCCTTGATTAGTTTCCATCCATTGTTTCTTGTGTTGCCTTCTGGTGCTTTGGAAAATAGGTTGGCCTGCTTTCTAGGCTGGTGTCTTAACCACTAGATGAAACTGATTCTATTATTAATATAATTCTTAATAAAAAAATAATTAGGAAAAAAAACTAAATTGAAGGAGCAATCTGTCCATAATGCCCAGACATCATAAATGGGCAATTTGCAGAGGTTGTGGTACTGGTGCCTTATATGGTCATCCTTGATTATGTATTATTAAAGGTCAATAAGTACACAATCAGTTTCCAAGGCAGGTATCTGTTCTGAATGTATTATCACTCCTTGAGCAGGTAATGATATTTCTTCAGTTAGTATCTCATCATTTATAAGTGAAAACTGAAAGCTAATATAGACAGTATGTACTGAAATTACATAGATTGCATTCAAGCTAAAAATTAAATAAGGTTGCATATACTTTGTATATGGTGAATAATAGGGACAAGGTTTAATCAAAGAGCAAAGTGAATTTTCTAGCCAAGAAGAAGGCTCTAAAATGTTGCTAAGCTGAAAACATGCAATACCTACTTTTCCATTTCCAGCATCGTTAAT
Organism: Thermophis baileyi; assembly: GCA_003457575.1. Taxonomy (NCBI): domain Eukaryota; kingdom Metazoa; phylum Chordata; class Lepidosauria; order Squamata; family Dipsadidae; genus Thermophis; species Thermophis baileyi. Next base: position 1,914,195 of record QLTV01002657.1, read on the forward strand.
TGTCCAGGAAGCATATATAATCCTGAATTCCCTGCCTCCTTTGCATCAATATATTGTGTAACTCATATTCAAAAATGCCCATAGTTAAAGTTTTTAATTAATGGTATTAGAAGGACGGTTAGCAGAAGCAAGCGTAACATTTGGGAAATTGCCACAATTGGTCATCCCAAATAAATTTGAATTTAGGCTTCAAAAGGTGCAGAAAGCAATTATTTTCACTGTAATTTATTCAACAAATTTAAAAAAAAATATTTGCAAAATCCCAAAAAGGAATAAAGGGATTTTGTTGTTGTGAAAAAAAAAGAAGTGGGCCTATTGAGAAGAATCAATGTTTACTGCAAAAAGTGAAAATAGTACAAGAGTGTACTTCTGACCACTTTGTTATAAGGAAATGGGAGCTAAAAAAGTCAGGAGAAATATAAAAGTAAGTGGAATGTAGTGGGTTACTTAGGAATGGTGAGTGTTAAAAACAAGAAGAGATAAGGTCAAGGATGAATGGATGCTGAATGAATGTGAAGTGAATACAGAAGTGAACAGATACTATGAAAAGGTTATTGAGATAATGTGGTCAGAGAGAATGAATATTGAATGGATTGAAGTGCTAAATAAATATATAAAGAAACAGAGAATGTGTTGAGAAGAAAGGGAAGACTAAGAAATTCATAATTGGCGAGAACTGATGAGATCTGCAAAATGAGAGAGAAGGCCCAAGGGATGTACACACTTTATGGAAGCAAGAAGAGCTTGCAAGATTGGAACGATATGAAGAAATATAGTCCATAATTTTAACTTTTAAAAAAAATAACTTTTTTTCCTCTTTTTAACGACCCTGTAATCCCTTTTATCGGGGTTGAATGGAGCTGAGTGTTTACTGGTTGGATGCCCTTCCTGGTGATTAATGCACAAATGAATTAATTCTTTGTTTGTTTTGCATGGCACCCGACCTCCTATGATTCTCTTATGATAAGAAATGCAAGTTTGTTTCCTATGTTTATACCACTTTTGGTACAAAGCACATTAAGTAATTGTAGAAATAACATATGTTATCCATTTACAATAGTCTCCAACCCCTGCTTTCTACATAATAGTCAAACAGATTTCTTCCTTTTTTAACTTCAGGACAAGGGTAACTTAGATTTAATTGAAAAATCATGGCCCTTCTCTTTGGATCATCTTAACTTTGGGAGTCCACAGATTTTTGAGGCTCCGTGAATTAACATGGGTAGATCTTGCAATTTTATTTTTACTAACCTGACTAGTAAGCTTTTTGTTCAATAATATGTGCAGGCAACAAAGTAATTTAAAGCCTCTAGATTCCAAAAAATGTATATTAACTTCAAGAAATCTCACCATCTAAAATTACTAAATTCTAAAAAAGGTATTGTTACTGATTTGATGGATTAATAAAGAAGCCTATATGGTATCTTGTTACATAATTGCATTTGTTCAATATTTTATAATTATATTTGAGCATAATTATTTCCTTCGAAATGCAATCTAGTTCTTCGTATTTTATTTTATGGATTTAAATATATTTTTCTGAGAAGAGATCCCTAAGTTTTGCTAAACTCTTAAAGGGACAAAAAAAATTAAGAAAATGGCTCCTCTTCATTACTTTTCATACAGCAATTGCATATATATTGACAAATTATATATTTTAGGTGAGACATGGCACTGTTGAAGAAAAAGAAAAAGTTATCAACATCTACTTTGCTGTGTGGTGTCTTAAATATCTTTTCTTTTTTACTTAACGTGTAAAAAATGCATCCAATTAATGTGGATAAAACTAGTCAAAGATAAAAGCTTTAGCTATATGTCGTATAATTTGGAGATTGGAGAAGAACAGAAAATTTAGTTCATGGTTTGTTCCATCTTTGAAAGCCCATTCCTTAAGGGTGCAGCTGAGATGCAAGATGGTCTGGAGCAGGCCTGTCAAACTGGCAGCCCGTGGACCGGATGCGTCACGCACAGGCCACACCAACCCCAGCTCCGCAAAGGCAAAAAAGTTGCAATACGTCACAATACGTCACATAACATGATCCAGTTTGACACCCATGGTCTAGAGCAAGGGTCCCCAACCTTTTGGACCTCAGGGACCACCAAGGTCATAATTTTAAATCCCACGGACCACCAAATTCATAATTTTAAATCCCATGGACCCTAATTCATAATTTTAAGTCCCGCAGACCAGTGGTGAAATCTAAAAACTTTCCCTACCGGTTCTGTGGGCGTGGCTTGGAGGGCAGGTGGGCGTGGCTTCAGGTGGGCGTGGCTTGGTGGTTGCCAACTTGTAAAATGTGGTGAAACTCACTTAACAACGCTCTTGCTTAGCAACCAAAATTTTGGGCTCAATTGTGGTCATAACTTTTTCTTTCTTTCTTTCTTTCTTTCTTTCTTTCTTTCTTTCTTTCTTTCTTTCTTTCTTTCTTTCTTTCTTTCTTTCTTTCCTTTTTCCTTTTTCTTTCTTCCTTTCCTTCTTTACTTTCCTTCCTTTCCCTTCCCTTCCCTTCCCTTCCTTTTCTTTTCTTTTCTTTTTTTCTCTCTCTCTTTCTTTTTTTTTTTCTCTCTTTCTTCTTTCTCCCTTCCTGTCTCTACCCCGGGCCGCAGTTGCTCAGCAACGCAGCGCCGCGTCCGCCTCGCACATTGTGCATGTCGCCTTTTTCCAGGGCCGCCCTGATAGCGTTACAGGCCGGGCCACCGAAAGAGCCTCACTTCAGCCAATGACTTCCACTGAACAGGGTGCCGGCTTTTCCTCCTTGCTTTGCCCACCCTTTCGAGGCTGAGTCAGTGCAGCCCCACAAGACGTTTCCCTCCTCCCGCCGGGAGGCTTGTCTGGTTGGAGGCCGACCTTCTCCCTCTCCCCCCTCCTGCCTTTCTCTTCCTTCCCCGCCTCCTCAGAGGCCAGCCTGCCTGCCCCGGGAGGCAGCGCAGAGAAGGGTGCCACAGAGCTAGTTTTGGAGGCAGCGAGGAAATGGAGGCAGTGGTTGGTGGCATTTCAGCGCAGTCAGGCAACCGGTGCTAAAGGGAACACCCGGGCGGGTGGCTCTGTTGCTGCTGGAAGCCACGGAGCCCGGCCAAATTTCCCCCCACCGCTTCAAATGCTGGTGCCGCACTACAGCTGAGAGAAGCGCTTCGGACGGGCTCCTCGAGAGATGAGTATCTGCTCGGCCCCATGCAAATTCTCCAGCCCGGATGAAGTTTCCCACGCCACTTCAAATGCTGGTGTCACACTACAGCTGAGAGAAGCAGCCAGAGTTTGCTGTCCATTGTGGATGCTAGCTCGGCCCCTGCAAACTCTTACAACCTGCAAAGTTGCACATTGCAAGTGCCACCCCAGGGCAGAGATTTCCAGCCCCACCACGGCCGGTCCCATATTCCAGAACTGTAATAGTCACACTCACAGGACTGGCCCGTTGCAGCTCCTCCACCTGGGTGCACTGTCCATTGGGGACGCTAGCTCGGCCCCTTCAAACTCGTCTCTCGAGGAGCGTTCACTGAAGCGGCGTGGGAAACTTCGGCCGGGCTCCTCGAGGGACGAGAGTTTGCAGGGGGCCGATCTAGCAGGCGCTTTCTCTTGGGCATCTCACCTGGAGGACGAGAAGAAGGAGAGATGTAGGCGGCTGAACCTTCCCCCCCCCCCGGAAGCCATTCGGCTGGGCACAGTGAGTTCTTGGTCTTACCTTCCTGTTGCAGCTCCTGTGGCTCGTACCGCTATACTCAAGGTGAGGTTTGCACTCGGCCTTAAGAGTGTGGGCTGGCGTGTGGGCGGGGTGATGTTGGATGGTGCAGCCTTGTGTTCCCGTGTGGTAATTGGTCTCGGCCATATCCGGCCCGGGGGCCAAGATTTCTCCACGGACCACCATAATTTTCTCATGGACCACCAGTGGTCCGCGGACCACCGGTTGGTGACCTGTGGTCTAGAGATAGTACCTAAAGTCTTCAGGTAGAATAACTATAATTATTAGAAAATAACTTAATTTTAGTTTACTTTTTTCTTGTCATTTGTTCAGAAATATTGGTGTAAATTTTTTTTTGAATATTTTAAATGAGTCTTTAAATATATATTTGTATTTCTTTAAAAAATAGGGGAGGGGAGAGGAGAAATATCCAGTATAGCCATATTCTGTGTCTTTTGGGATCTGAGACTCACACTTCCTGTGTTATTTAGCCATAGTTCTATGTGCTATTGTGGCTATGGAAAGACAATTTTTGAATTCTAAATAAATACAAGATTTGCTTTCAAATTTTTTGGAAAATAATTGCTTGTTGTTGTTGTTGCTATCTCTTATTGCTAAATTCTCTATTTTTAAATTGTGTAGCGTTCAGCTGAAAAAAAAGATTTAAAAAAAATATCATTACAATTCAGAGATTAGAGAGATTCATAAAGGTGAAGTAACTATGGCAACCAGAAATGCTGGCAGTTTGCACTGAAAGAAAACTGATTCACTCACTCCAGGTTCTATCTATAAAGCCTTACCTGCACACATGTAAGACCACATTATGTCTAAAGGCGTGGTTGTGCACATACAGTAAATTTGACATCGAACTTTATCTTTAATTGGTCTCTAGTCATAGGCAAAGCAATTACAATTATTCAACTATACTTTAGTTTTCATAGACCTGTATGCTCAATAGGCTGGCTCAAAAACAACAGACATATAGAAACAAGTCTTGCATGTATGTTCATCTCTTTGTGTACATGAACAAGCAAATCCAGGCATTGAGTTTAAGTCTTTGAGAAAGATTGACAAAGATATTATGCAGAAGTGGAAAACTATTTATAACATGGATATCTGAGATTTGGAATTCCAACCTAAGGCATCTCACATGATGTAGTACAAACTAAGCCCTACCCAATTATATCCTGGTGGGAAAAAGTTAGAGGCAATGTGCTGGCTTCCCAAAGGAAAATCAAGATATAAATCTAACAAACAAGTAATGAGTTCTGCTACTCCAGGTAACATACTCAAATCCTACCCATACTTCTGAAAATCTATAGGGGGAACTAAGCTTTTTACAGAAGCTTTTCTCATTTTTTTTTTAATAAAATGCAGATCTGTTGTAAGATAAAAGACTCCTACACTTCCATATAAAGTGCAGTCCTGCTCTACGAATCTGAACATTTACATAGACTTCTTCTTAAAAGAAGCTCAGTAGACTGGCTGAATAAAATATATTTGTGATTCCAGTGATATATGCCCAAGATTTTTGTGTATGTACCGTGTTTCTCCAAAAATAAGACCCTGTCTTATATTTTTTTGAACCCTGAAATAAGCGCTTGGCTTATTGCCATGCACTCAAAAGCTCGATTGGGCTTATTATCAGGGGATGTCTTATTTTGGGGAAAACAGGGTATGTATATGACAGAGTGGAATTTTGAATAATTTATCTGAGGCCAGGTATACAAAAATAAATAATGGAAAAGTAGCATGAGAAGTTGAGTAGCTTTATAAAAGCAACATTTTTCAACCCATCCTCATGATTTTTGAAAATTCAGTTCTACATCCTTTTACTTACATACTTGCTATTGATGTATATAGGGTAACACCATGGTTGCAAACAGGATCATATTCTTTTTCTTATACTTGTCAAAAAGATATATTGAGATGTCCTATTTTAATATTATCATCAACTTCATTGGGTCAATTTTTAGCTGTTTTGTTAATGTATGGAAGTATCTAAACTTTTAATTGTTATGGCTTAAGATCTTTTGTGTCTGAAAAGATATGGTTATAAATGTACCCTTAGGATACCTTATACTATTTTGGTTCCAAATGTTAGTTTTCTATACCATGTTGAAATACCAAACACATTTTCTAAATTCTTGAAATCCGTTTCAGTACCGCAAAACATTCTATGCCCAACAGAAGAGAATATGTGTAGTTCAGGGTTGAACTGTAGAATTATTGGTGATCTCTGAGCTTGGTTGTTTCTTCGCAGATACAGTGTACGTGTTGTGTATTGAAATGTCAGTAAGCAAACAACCAAGCTCAGACAGCACCAAGATCTCTACATTCCATGCCATCATGTCCCTCTCTAAATAAGACAGAAATCTTCATCAATTAACATATAGTGATGGAATCCCAAAAATACACAGACTCTTTCAAAATTAGAAAGAAGTATATTTGCTCCAACTCACCTGTGGAACTAGACACTGCAAATCCAAATATACATGAACAAAATTACAGGTAGACCTCACTTAATGACCAGTTATTTAGCACCCATATGAAGTTATGAGAGACCTTCCAAGAGCCACTTACAACCCATTTTCAAATTTCCAATGGCCACCCATACCCCTTACATGATTGCATTTGAGGCATTTGGCAACCAGTTCATATTTACAGCTGTTTGCAGCATCCCAGTCACATGACCATGATTTCCAGTGTTTTTTGCTAGTTTCCTCTCCTTTGGGGAAAATAGACTCATTTAATGTTTATAATGGATGCTTAAGAATAGCACTATTTGCTTAATAATTGCACCATTTGCTTTATGACTGCTGCAAAACACATCATAAAATCCAGCATGGTGATGTGGTGACCTGCTTACTGACTGCCATGATTTTCAACTGTAATTCCATGCTCAATTATGGTCATAAGCTGAGGGCAATCTATACTGAAGAGCCTTCACAACTAAAGAAATAAAATTATTTACTCATTGCTTCCCAGGGTTTCCCGAATAGGGGGCTTTTAGGGTAACTCTAAAAATTACCACCCAATATTTTGCACAGCTGAAACCTCTATGGGATCTCAGTCCATTCTGCAAAATGAATGAGCAGTTCTATTTACAATGAGACACTGAATTCAATCCAGGTGAAATCAGAATATGTAATGAAAAATATTGACTGAACGTTAAATCTAATTTTCATACATTATCATTGTAATACTTCAACACTGACTTTAAAGGCATTTTCAAGTGAAAAGAAGTAACTTAAAGAGGTCAGCCAAGCATGGAAAGATAGAGATTGCAGCTTTTCATTCCCAGCTGATACACATCAATTAATTGGAATTAGCATTAAGTTCCCATTTAGTAGAATTTGCCATTCTGGGGTTTGAATTAATCCAATTTTGTACCCAAGGTTTAAGCACAGCAGTAAAATGATTTGCAATGAATTTTGGTAGCATTTTTGTCACTTTTACCTGATATGCTCTCTTTTTACCATATTTCTTCCAGAACTTTTAAAAAAAAAAGTTTAGGGGCAAGAGTATAAAAATAAAAGGCCTGGAAGGCACAATCTCGTAAATTGGCATAAATGCATGTCAAAACCAGATACAAATAGCAGTAAATTTTGGTACTTGGACTACACTCTATATTAATTAAAGTAAATATTAAATTATATTTTATTAGTGCATTTTATTATTTCATAATATTAGCTATCCAGATGTGAGAAGATAGGCTGCCTACAAAATGGCCAACACCTGTGCTGCTGTTGTCCAGTCCTTTAAGCCCTCTCCTTAGTCAGCACATCAATTACTGACTGAGGAGAGAGGCAGCTACATGTGGTGGTGATGTGAGAGGGAGGGGAAAGAACGTGAGTCATTTGTGAAACAACCTAAAGCAGATAGAAAAAGATACTGATTTCCAGCAGTAGGTCTCACAAGGAGTGGTAACTGTAAGAGGAGATCGTAGAAGTGGGTCTAGTATAGTAGTATAGTAGAAGTGGAGTAGCGAGCAGTGAGTACTAGCTTTTGAATGCTTTCATGTGTGTTGCCTAAGAGCTTGTGTAGTTATGTTGGCTCCCTTGGCTCCCACTGACTTAGGTTTGTGCAAAAAAAAAAAAAAACCCCAAAAAACCCCCCCAAAACCATGACACCATGAAATAATTTCGCTGGGTTGTGATCAAAAAAGTTACCGTACTTTTTGGAGTATAAGACGCACTTCCCCCCCCCAAAAGAGGGTGGAAATGTTGGTGTGTCTTATACACCGAATACAGCCATTTTTGGCCTCCCGAAACCCTGCCCCGCACGTCCAATTTTTGCCAAAAACAGGCCCATTTTTCGCGAACACGGGGCGCATAGAGGGTTTGGGAGGCCTGCAGAGTGCTCCTGGGGGCCGGGGAGGGCAAAAACCTTTTTTTTCTTGTTTACCTCTTCAAAATCTTGGTGCGTCTTATACTCCAGTGCGTCCTATAGTCCGAAAAATACGGTAAATAATCAAACAGGTAACTCAAGCAGGAGAACTTGAGGAAGGTACATAAACATGGATCTGTCATAGAGCCAATCCACTTGTTCCTCTGCTCCTAAACTAACTTGGATTAAGGTTTACATTTTAAAAATTAAGAATAAACTGTCTAAATTCAGTGTGTTAGAATCTTCACTCCATCCATAAATTTAACAGCATTCAATAGGCCTGAAAAAATGCTTCCAATTACAGTGCTATCAAACTAAAGTTTTGCACATAAGAACTAGGACAGTTTCCTTCATTATTCCAACCCCCCACCTATCAGCAAGTATGCATTTGTTTCAACTCTAACATATTGTTTGTGAAATGTGCAAATGTGTTTGGATATCCTTTCCTGCCTTGAGCTTTTTTGGGAAAAAATCAGCATTGAAATAAAAACATACATAGACCAAAGAGGCACTGTTCTCATTGGGGAATACTTTAACTCCAAGCTTTGTTAATTTGTTCTCTTCTATACATTCACTGAATGCAGTGAGGGATAAATGGAGACAGACCACACATCCTCGCACTGGCATACACTCATTCGTGCATCTGCATGCTTGACTAGGACAAGCACAGAGGCCCCTTTCATGAACTCTGCCACATGCATGGACATTGCAAGGTGTTGCCCAAAGGAATGTCAAAAGCAGGAACATTTGTAATCTTATTCCCCCACCCATGCATTCAAATAATGCATGGAGAGAATGATCTGAATGAGAATGAGACTGAAGTCCCTGCAGTTTTCTTGGCAAGATTTTTCAGAAGTGGTTTGCCATTGCCGCCTTCCTAGGTATGAGAGAAAGTGACTGGTCCAACATCAACCAGCTGCTTTGTGCTTAAGGTGTGACTAGAACTCTCAGCCTCCCAGTTTCTAGCCTGATGCCTAAACCACTACACTAAACTGGCATGGTGTGACATAAATAACACTGTACTGTCAGTAAGAACTGGCAAGCAGGAGAAAGACTGATAGAAAACTTTTTTTTACATAATTGTGTAGATGTGGTGAGAATTCATAATAACGTTAATCAATTCAAATAAACATTTGTGGTTTTCATTATATTACATACTGTACCAAGATATACCAAGGTGTACCCTCTGAGTGATATCAAGTTTGACTGCTTGAATTTCTAAGCACAATCCAACTAGTAATTTATCTAGCACGTCTTACATTGTCCTTTCTATATTTTGGTTTGCCTTCATAATTCATGATAAAGAAATGGAAGTCTTGAACTAAAGTGACACTTTGTATCATCATGAGAGCTTACCAGAAAAGGGAATTGATAATGCTTTAAAGTAGTTACAATGCATGCAATAAAACATACTAGTCACAGTGCCTGGGGCACATGGCATACCAGATTTTTTCCTGCATTTTGTGGGAAAGTTCATAGTTTTCGCTTACTATGCTAGAATATGATAAAGTCTCTAATATTTAGAGGGGGGGTTGTGTGTGCATGTTTCTCCTCTAAAGTGACATGAAACTATGTGGCTAGTTATCAGTTAATCTAGTTAGAGGGAAATAAGGTGGTGTCAGTGTGGTTTCTCCTATTTTTCCCCATAAGTATATTCCTGTGACTAGGTTAGATTGAGTGGTCTGAAATCACCACCACAATTTCAGTAACAATAGAAAGAAAATCTAACCCAAATTAATATTTGTGTCTGTCATCCTGTCTAACCAATAGAACACATGCTAGTTAAAATTATTATAAATGTGAACATTCTAATTCTAGTGTTTACCCCTTTTGCCGATCAAGTAAGATGTTGCTTCTCTTAGTATATTAGTGAACAGAAGAATTTTCTATTTTTACTAACAGGGATACCACTCTTTATAAGGATAAATCTGATACTAAATTAATAATATATGTTACAGTTGGATGGTCCATTGCTTCAGAGGATAAGCTGCCTTTCTGTATGTCTTTCTTTTTTTAAAGAGCTACTACTCAGAAGCCAGAGATAGAAAAAGATACTTCTGTAAAGGTGGTGGAAACCTGCTTGGTCCACTGGGGACTCTGTTATCTAAGCTATTACTATGATCTGGCAAAGGAACATAGGAAGAGGCAGTGAACTCAGCAGGGTCAGCAAGAGACTTTGATTTCAGGACCATGGAGAGCAATTCCAAGTTAGGAATGCAGATACGTTACTCCAACACAAATCTGGAGGGAGCAACTCATAGGATTTATAGCTATGCCAGATTAGATTTGCTGGAAACCTCACTCTCCAAAAGTGCTGTAGTGGCTTTAAAAATGTCAATACTCCCTTTCTTTAAGCACTCCATGAACTATTCTCTTAGATAATGAGGACAGGAGAAATGATAAGGTTTGGAATCTGTTGCTTTCTATAAAGGTCTTTCCTCAGAGCCAGAGGGGAGTAGTGTATCTTGTTCGTTGTGTGATTCTGATGTGTAATCTAAGGGGAGTGATTCAACTCAAAATGAGTAGGCTTTTCTGATATTTCTTCAGGATTCTATTCACTGGGGCTTTGCTTTATGACTAGTCTCGGCCCTTGAACATAACATAACCAAGTATGGGTGGAGAATTTGGATGTAGCCTGCACATAAAGGCTGGTGGGGGAAAAAAATCCTCTGATGACTATCCATTTTGCAATTCAATTATTTACACTTGCCAAATATAAAACAAAATCTGATTCAAAAGATGGATACTTCTAGGCTTTCATATCAGACATTTCCATTTTAATGTTTCTATTAGCCATGTGGGCTGTGTATAACAGAAATTGTAATTCAGCATATGAACTGGTAAAGAGAGAGCCACAGGAAGACATAGAAACCTAGAAAGCCAACATTGAAATCAGTTTTCAATGCATATGCATATAGTGAGCACCTGGATAGCATATTGGTCAGATGCTTCCTTAGATCTGGGATACTGGTGTTCAAATCCCAGTATCAAATTTTAGCAGTAGGAATCCTTGGACAAAGACATCTTAATTTTTCACCTGCCCACTACAAATATGAGAGTGAAATGAAATAAGAGTCACACCAGCTTGGATGTTACCCAGATTAACAAGGTCCACATCAGATGTTGAGGAACCAGGACAATCTGACTATAAATGGGCTACTGGAACAAAGCATGCATGGATGACAGTAGTCTTAATGAGAGGGGATATATGAAACATATGAGTGAACTATGAATGGTCTGAACACCTGCATCACACTAACTGAGAAACAGCTAGTATCTTAACACTTCAACATAGTGAAGAGGAGACTGTTCTTACAACTTGAGATAGACTAACCACACATTACATCCTGGATTCAAGACAACAGAGAAGAACAACTGAATGGGCAGCCGATACCTGATGTTGGAACATCACTGCCACCTGCTCCATAATTGAGCACAGCAATTGATATGAGGCACAAGATCATGTATAAACTAGCTACAGTCAACCCTCAAGACCATTTACCGAGGCTCAGTGGAGAACTACCATCATATAGTACAGGTATTCCTCAACTTATGACCATAATTAGGGCCAGAATGTCCATTACTAAGAAGGTGATTGTTAAGTGACTCTTTCCTGATTTTAAGACCTTTTTGCCACAGTTGTTAAACAAATCACTGCAGTGATAGGTGAATAACATGTTTGTTAAGTTAATCCACCTTCCCCCATTGACTTTGCTTGTCAGAAGCTGGTTCAGAAGGTTAAAAATGGTGATCACATGACTCAGGATGCTTTCATTGTCTAAATACATGGTGGTTCCTAAGTGCCCAAATATTGATCATATGACCATGGAGATGTTGCATTCATCATAAGTGTGAAAACTGGACGTAAGTCATTTTTTCCAGTGCCATTGTAACTTTGAACAGTTGTTAAACAAATGACAGGTCCTGAAAAGCCAGCTAAGAGGGAAGAACAAGACCCATGCCACCAACACATGTGTCCTATCAGTCATCAGATAGCCTGCCAGTATAGTGAGTGGCCAAAAGATGATATGGAAGCTACTGATGTGAAGTCCTGAAAGGTTTCAACCCGAAGTCCAACACCCAGAGATTGCACACTACCTGGAAAGAGGGTGGGTGGGATCTGGTGAGTGTCAAAGCCCCTGTCATGCACCAAACCCTAAGCATCCAGGAGTGTATCAGTAAGATGGCACCCAAAGATGAACTGCTAAGAGAGTATCTGAAGCAGCAGCAAACATGGGAGGAAGATAAAACAGACGAAGTGCCATGCCAAGACAAGACCTTGTATGGAATATACTATTGACAGATAGCTGAGATGACTGACATTCAGAAATCCTATTAGGGGCTGGAAAGGCTTGACTAAAAGACAGTACTAGGCCCCGATCATAACAGCATAGGAACAGACACTAAGCATAGATCCATAGAAGCAGAGGTCTACCACACTACACAGGATATGAATTGCAGGCTAGGCAGAGTAGCTTCAGAGATAATCTAACTAATAGTGGCAACATGTGAGATACTGGAAGGAACACCATCTACTGAGCAGCACAACCAAGTAACTGACATTGTGTACAGGAACATCTGCACAGTGTATGGGCTAGCCATTAGAGTCTAGACCCTCCCTAGTCCAGATGGGAGATTTCACAGAAGAAAATAACTGGAGTAAGATCCTTTTCAGAACCAGATGGACAGGCAAGTATGACCAATCAATCATCTACATCATGGTAATAAATAAAGATCAGAAGATAACATTGTTGATAGATGTAGTGGTGCCAAGTGACAGCTACATTAGGAAAAAGGAGTATGAGAAGCAGGAGGAGTATCAGGGCCTTAAAGAGGAACTAGAGGATGTGGAAAGTAAAAGCCAAAGGCCAAAGTGGTGGTAGAATCATACAGGTCTGTGATTCCTAAACTGGAAGAGCGGCTCCAACAGATCTCAGGAACAACTTCAGAGCTCTGTGTCCATAAGAGTGCAATGCTAGGAACAGTTAAGATACTGCTCTGAATCTCAAATTCCCAGGCCACTGGTAGAAGACCTGAGATTGAGGAAGATACATAGGGTGAAAAGGAAAATTTATACACATACATATACACATTATATATGCTTATTATATATAATATGTGTGTATACTGTATATATACTGTGTATATACAGTATGTCACAGAAGTGAGTACAGCCCCTCACATTTTGTAAATATTTAAGTACCGTATTTTTCGGACTATAAGACATACCGGTGTATAAGATGCACCAAGATTTCAAAGAGGTAAGTAAGAAAAAAAAGTTTTTGCCCTCCCCGGCCCCCAGGAGCACTCTGCAGGCCTCCCAAACCTTCTGTGCACTCCGTTTTTTTGCAAAAACAGGCCCTTTTTTGACCATTTTTGCAAAAAACGGGGCGAGCATAGGGTTTGGGAGGCCTGCACAGTGCTCCTGGGGGCTGGAGGGCAAAAATGCCCCCGTTTTTGCAAAAAATGGGCAAAAAATGGGCCCATTTTTGCAAAAAACGGGGCGAGCATAGGGTTTGGGAGGCCTGCACAGTGCTCCTGGGGGCTGGAGGAGGGCAAAAATGCCCCCGTTTTTGCTAAAAATGGGCAAACAATGGGCCCATTTTTTGCAAAAATGGGGGTGTTTTTGCCCTCCCCAGCCCCCAGGAGCACTCTGCAGGCCTCCCAAACCCTCTTCACACCCCGTTTTTGTGAAAAATGGGCCCATTTTTCACAAAAATGGGACGAGTGGGGCAGGGCTTTGGGAGGCCAAAAATGGCTGTATTCGGTGTATAAGACGCACCAACATTTCCACCTCTTTTGGGGGGGGGAAGTGCGTCTTATACTCTGAAAAATACAGTATATCTTGTCATGTGACAACACTGAAGAAATGTCACTTGGCTACAATGTAAAGTAGTGAGTATACAGCTTGTATAACAGTGTAAATGTGCTGTCCCCTCAAAATAACGCAACACACAGCCATTAATGTCTAAACTGCTGGCAACAAAAGTGAGTACACCCCTAAGTGATGATGTCCAAATGGGGCCCAAGTAGCCATTTTCCCTCCCTGGTGTCATGTGACTCATTAGTGGTACAAGTTCTCAGGTGTGAAGGGGGAGCAGGTGTGTTAAATTTGGTGTTATCACTCTCACTCTCTCATACTGGTCACTGGAAGTTCAACATGGCACCTCATGGCAATGAACTCTCTGAGGATCTGAAAGAAAGAAT
>QLTV01002657.1:1937827-1948527 GCA_003457575.1 Thermophis baileyi
GACCCAGCATATCGTTTGCTTCCAGGAAGCAGTCGAATCGCCGCATGTAGGAGTCCCATTTCTCCCTGGCCGGGTCGACAGGCGCCGGCGGGTGGAAGGTGGACATAGCGGCAGAAGGCGGCAGGAAGATGTCTCCCTGGCTGGTTGAAAGTGCTGAAGAAGCTGGTCACAGTTCTCCTGGCCCAAGCCCTCGTCGCCACTGTTAGATAGTGGGTAGAGATGACAGGAGACAGACTTCCAAAGCAGCTCTTTATTTCAGCTCTTGTATCAGCAACCAGCAAAGAGCAGTCTGACAGCTTGCCCTTTTATAGGGAGCTGTCAGACAGACCAGCCAATAGCGTTTGAGCTTTTTCCCGCTCAAACGCTGGACCTGGTTGGAACCATGCAACACAGTTGAAACAGTTAGAACATAACACTGCTGACCACATTTACTGAATATGCATTCTGCTTTGGAAGAGAAGCATCATCAAGTCTGATGTTTAGTTTCTAATGTGATGTTTTATGACAAGAGAAGCTTCCTGCAGAATGCCTTGCCACTGTCAGGAATCTCAATTTTGAATGATTTTTAAACAGGCAGTACTGCAGGAATATTGTGTTTTATAAAGTATCTCTTACTTTTCTATTCATCATTTTAGTTTTTGATACAGACAAAACGCTGTATGGAAGCATTTCATGATTACTAGATTTGTTCTACGTTTCTGTGTTTAAAATTCCAACAGCGCCATTTTATACAAGACTAGTAGTTGGGTTCAATATATTAATCTGTATAAAAGCAGCTTTAAAAGAAAAATAGTTTCCTCTATAACTTAAATTAGGAAAGACAGTTTAAATCCTGGAGTTCCTTTTGTGACAACTAGGATCCCCCTGCCTAAATTTACTGACAGCAGTTAGCTACTTGCCAATCTGAAGTAGAAACTATTAAAATAAACATTTTTAAAATATTTATTTTAAAGCTTCCAAATTCCCCCTAAAATCTTGATTTACCCAGAAGTGTGCTATGACCATATCCATTGCGGCCCTGAATTCCTTCTGAACATGTTAAGTATGGCTTATAATAACAAAAAAAGGATCAAAATCAAATTTCTAAATAATTAATCAACAGGCCAAATAATAAAACTTTATATCAAGAAATAGTAGGAAATTATACTGTAGATGGACCTTTTCAGGAAACCCCCACTCCACAGCAGTTTTTTCCTGTCTGGGCTCTTACAAATGCACTGGAAACATAATCCCAGCATACTTAGTCCCAGTTTATAAATTCTACTGTGAAATATCAGTATGAAAAATCCAAGAATGCCTGTCAAATTGTTTTGTACCATCATGTTTCCGGAATAATGGAGCTGGAAAGGAAGTATTTGCCAAAAAGAAGCAGTGCTTAACTCCTCCCAATTTGGCAACTTTGGGTCACAAATGGTACTTGGCCATTCTTTAATGAGATGTTTTCCAGCTTAGTCCTACAATGGAGCTAGCTGTTGAAAGAAGCCATTCAGGTGGAAGGAAAGAATGTGATAGGAAAATGTTAAGGATTAAACATCTCCATTATATTTTTTACTAATCTTCGATGTTCCTACTTCCTAATTACCTTCTAAACCCTATTTAATGGAGTGTTCCTTGTGTATTCTATAATAATATAGTTGTATTTTTTCTTTTCTTTTTAAATATCAAGAGACCTGATCCAGTTTAAGAAATTAGCAACCTGAATTCACAGAATCATATCAGAAGGTATCTAGTTAATTGCCTTGTACAATCTCCTTCCAGTTGCAGTAGTCTATCAAAGATTGCCATATCAGTTTTTATCTCAGTTTATAGTCTATAAAATTATAGTTAATAATTATAATAATTATGTACATAGTTTCCTATCGTATTATGCAGTCCCAGCCCTGGCACCATCAGCTATTAGTGAAGGTCTGTGGTGCATCATGTCAAAATTTGGGTGCCCTGATAGATTCATCCTGATGGTACGTCAGTTCCACGACGGTATGACGGCTCGTGTTCTGGATGACGGAGAAGTTTCAGAGGCATTATGTACATAGTTTCCTATCGTATTATGCAGTCCCAGCCCTGGCACCATCAGCTATTAGTGAAGGTCTGTGGTGCATCATGTCAAAATTTGGGTGCCCTGATAGATTCATCCTGATGGTACGTCAGTTCCACGACGGTATGATGGCTCATGTTCTGGATGACGGAGAAGCTTCAGAGGCATTATGTACATAGTTTCCTATCGTATTATGCAGTCCCAGCCCTGGCACCATCAGCTATTAGCACTTAGTAATAGCACTTAGCAATAACATTAAGACTTATATATCACTTCATAGTGCTTTACAGCACTCCCTGAGTGGTTTACAATGTCAGCATATTGGCCCCCAACCATCTGGGTCCTCATTTTACCGATCTCATAAGGATGGAAGGTTGAGTCACCCTTGAGCTGGTCAGGATTGAATTCCTGGCAGTGGGCAGTGTTAGCCTACAATATTGCATTCTAATCACTGCACCACTGCAACCTTCAGAATATCTCTTAAGATCAAATTGCTTTAAAACGCCACACATAAAAAAAAAAGACCATACCCAAGGGGGCCAAATCTTTTGCTATCTACTGAAGGCCAACTCCTTCTTTCATCTCAGTAGTTCTCAGATGTTTCGCAGTATCTTGTAATATTTTGCCACTTATTCATTTTGTGATTAAATATATACTCAGAGCATACATTAAAGCACATTTTGATACAAATGGCAATTTGTCATTGTTGAAAAATGGAAATCTGAATAATTTATAAAACAGTTACCATTCGTATCCCATTACTATGACACCTCACTAGTTCCATCCCCTTTCAAATATGTAAGAGAAGAATGATCATTTATACAACAGGTACTATTTCCATTAATGCAAACAAAATGAAAATAAAGGAGAAATATCACTTTCATAAATATTTCACACCATATTCGGAGCAGAGACTTGAAAGTTAAAAGGCCTGTTTCTTCACCAACAATGTTAACTTTTCTGTCCCAAACTCTAACAAAATTATAACTAATTTTGTTGCACACAAACTATAACTTGGCCAATTACAAGGGGGAATACTTAGTTTATATTCAGAGTTTTAATTGTATGAAATAAGGCTATACTTTTAATATTTATCTCAGAATATTTCCCACTAAAATTCTGAACAATCCTGCATTAGGTAAAGCAGGGAGAACGTGAAGAAGCATCATAACTCTGTAACACAAACTCCACCCCTTACATATGTGTATGCACTGATGTGATGCCAATATGAACAGATGGGGCTGGAAGCATGACATCATGATATATCTTAGATCATTTCATCATCTAAATTAAGAAATTATATACATGAGTGAAATGTACATTTACTTGTATGTAAATAAATGCACGCATTAGGGTTTCACATAATTATATGTATAAAAGTGCATAGAAAACTTGAAAAAGGAAAAAGGAAGTGTTTTCTGTAAGAGCAGTCACATAAATACCAATTTAGCCCCGAAAAGAGGAATAGGTAAGAAAGAAAGTTAGGGCTGCTCCACTCAAAGTTTTCTTGATTATAAGAGATTCTCTTTGTTTTAAGAGACAGAAAAATTCCATCAGGCATTCAAGATTGTGTTATTAAACTGTAATAATAGAGTTCCAATAATGTAGAGGGAATAGGGAATGGCCTTGGAAGACAGGAGGAAGAGCCACTATCAAGGCTCCACTAGCACTGTGTGGCGGGGTGAACTCTCATCACTTGCCTCAGCTTCTGCCCACCTAGCAGTTTGAAAGCATGTTCTATGCTATGATAGCCATGATTCAGATGCTTAGTCCAGCTGCTTAGTTCACCCTTCATTTTGCCACCTTATGAAATGGGAGACTTTGTTGAAATAAGGACAAATAAGTTCACCACATTCTGCTGCAATTAAACTGCTTGTTCTATCAAAAAAGGACTGCTGTACCAATGTGGAAGGAAAATAAGAATATATGTGGAGAGTATGTGAATGCATGCATGAGTTGGCAGTGGCAGCTCCCTAAGGCTTAATCTGGCACTGAGTGCTCAACCCGGATTTAACATGTCTAATTTGGCACTTACTCTTTCATGAAAAATAGTAGAGGAGACAATCTCTGACATTGTCAGATATGTTAGGAAATGTCACTTGGCTGTCAGCATAGACATTTCTCTGGACTAGTCACAATAAATTAGCAAAACCTTTAAGGCTATAATGCTATCCATGCTTACCCAAAAATAAATGCCAAAGAGCTCAATGAGGCTTCCTTCAGAATAGATGTATTTATTGAATTTATATTCTGCTTTTCCTACAAGACTCAAACTTGCCCTTATTTTATTTCAGTAAAATATACTGGGTTAAATTTATAGAGGGGCAAAGCCATGACCTGGAGCATCCTGATACTGGTATAACAGAAAATCACTACTAGCCACTACAGAGAACTGGACTGTGAAAGTTACTTATTTGGAAGAAACATTCAGAAATGTAAGTTTGCTAAATTTATTCAAAATGAGAGGATTACCAGTGTTTGCCTACAAGGTTTTCACTTAGTTTCAGGGTATTTGTATTCCATTACTTGCTGCTGTGTAAAATAATAGCTGTTGTCACTACTGCAGGTTGTCTTTAGCCATAACCAAAGAATTAAGGGGCTCATGCCCTAAAGGTAAGGGAAAGCAAGTGGTGAAGGAAGGGAAGGCAATGTGGCAAAGGGAGAGGAGGAGAATTTCTTTGTTGCATATACTTCTGTTCATAGGAAGCAATCAACTAATGCAATAGCTTGCCTTCTGAAGTTGTGTCACTGGAGGCTTTCAAAGAGACAACTGGACAACCATTTGTCTGAAATGGTATAGAGCAGTGATGGTGAACCTATGGCACGCGTGCCACAGTTGGCACACGGAGCCATATCTGAGGGCACGCGAGGCGTTGCCCTATGTCAGCTCCAGCATGCATGTGAGTGCTAGCCAGCTGATTTTTGGCCTTTTGGAGAGCGCAGGGAGGTCATTTTCACCTTCCCCAGGCTTCAGGAAAGCCTCCGGAGCCTGTGGATGGCAAAAAACGGACCCCACAGGCCTACTGGCCCTCCCCCCGCCCTCTGGAAGGCCAAAAATCAGCTGGAATCCGTTTTTCGCCATCAACAGGCTCCGGAGGCTTCAGTGAGTCCTGCGCGCATGTGCAGGGGGGCAGCACGGGGGGTTGTGTGCGCATGCACAGGGGGGCATTGCATTATGGGTGTGGACACGTGCGCACTATTGTGGGCACACGCGTGCGCGCACTATTGCATGCGCGCATGCCCTTTTGGCACCCGAGCAAAAAAAGGTTCGCCATCACTGGTATAGGGTCTCCTGCTCGAGCAAGGGGTTGGACTAGAAGACTTTTGAAATCCCTTCCAATCCTCTTATTCTATGTTCTATGTTTATTTTGTTGTGTTTTCTGTCATCACTTTTAATCTGACTGGTAACCTTGCAAAATAAACCACAGTGTTGCCAACATGACATTCTTACATCAAATAGGCGGATTCAACTTGCTGTTACAATGGGGTTTATCTGGGTAATGTGGGTGACATCAAATATTTCTTAAAACTATAGAATTAGACAGAATTTGCTTTAATAGGAAAAAACTATAACTAAATAAATATTTGTCATTGGTATTAAAAATTGAATAAATTCCATAACTTTAGAACATATTGTAAAATATTTTCATATTGCACTTTGTATAATGTAATTCAGAGAAGTATACCAATGAAATATACCGAAATAGCTTTAATATGACAGCTTTAATATGAATGGCAAATTAAAAATATATGATATATAATGAAGATCTAACTGATTAAGTATTTCTCATGTATTTGCAAGGCAACAGCAAAATGCTATAAGCGTCTATGTACAGAAGAAATATAAAATTCTATTCTGTAATATTATTATATGCCCTTTAAGATCTCTTAGAAAATATTATATGTAATATTTAATCAAATGATTGAAAGTAAAACCATAGTATTATGCTGCAATAAAAATGCCATACATAGTAAGAAAATATAGAAAACATAGTTTTCCTTTTGCATTTTCTTCCTCCATACCAGATTTGGTCCCATTCTGTTCAGAGTATGATTCCACAGAGAAGGACAGTGTTCCATTTTATTTCCAACATGCTGTTGGATTGGAAAGAATAACAAGTTAAGCTTTAGAGCTGGCACACTTCTACTAAGTAAACAGGTTCTAAAAAGTCTGCAAATCTGAGGGCACATGCTTTAAAACTGATAAAGGGTTTTGTATACTTTTTAAAAAAATTAAAGGTAGCCATCCTAAGAGATTAACAAATGCCAAGCTGGAAAAGCAGCTTCCTTTATCCTTCAGTTTATAAATTTAATTCTAATCAAACACCCTCCAATTTTTATTCTAAAGACATTTACTGTCCACTTTTTCCATGTGTGTCCTAACATCATTCACAAGTCTGAAGACAGATCTTACATCAAAATGTGTAGGGATGACTGCACTAATGGAACATGGACCATTTACTGTCATCTTTCTGCCAGAAGAATGTTAATTTGCAATTGATTAATCATCTACTAAGTAAAGTTTCCCTTGAACTGAGTTAAATTCTTGCTAATTACAAGATTACTTCTTGGAAGACATTGTTTACTATAGAATAGAATAGAATTCTTTTTGGCCAAGTGTGATTGGACACACAAGGAATCTGTCTTGGTGCATATGCTCTCAGTGTACATAAAAGAAAAGATACATTCGTCTAGAATCATAAGGTACAACAATGATAGTCATAGGGTACAAATAAGCAATCAAATCATATTAGGAAACAGTCAATATAAATCGTAAGGATACAAGCAACAAAGTTACAGTCATGCAGTCATAAGTGGGAGGAGATGGGTGATAGGAACGATGAGAAGATTAATAGTAGTGCAGACTTAGTAAATAGTTTGACAGTGTTGAGGGAATTATGTTTAGCAGAGTGATGGCGTTCGGGAAAACACTGTTCTTGTGTCTAGTTGTTCTGGTGTGCAGTGCTCTATAGCGTCGTTTTGAGGGTAGGAGTTGAAACAGTTTATGTCCAGGATGTGAGGGGTCTGTAAATATTTTCACAGCCCTCTTTTTGACTCGTGCAGTATACAGGTCCTCAATGGAAGGCAGGTTGGTAGTAATTGTTTTTTCTGCAGTTCTAATTATTGTTTTCTAGTAGTTTTTTTTTTCCAGTCTACTGATCAAAATTATGGAGCTGGTACTTCCTGATAGTTTTCCATCTGAGATCAACCTAATTTTCCATATGTCCTGTCATCTGTTGAATAAATCTGTAATTAATTTTATAAATATATATGCTATTTATATTATACTACAAAGATTATAAAAACGTATGTTAAAATCTCTACCTTGCTTACATTTTATCATTTATATGTTTATGTCATATGTTATTTTGTTCTAAAATCTGATGTCAAAAATATGAAACAGAATATTCATAGAGAATTAATGCACATATTAATGAATTTGGGAAATTAAAGTAAAACACTGCAGGACCTTGTAGTATAGAGTTAGGTAACAATCCTATTGTCTGAATCCCAATAAATCAAGAAGTAGATTGTTTAATTAATCCAGCTGCACTCAATCTGTTAGGTAGTTTACTTTCCCATGCAGATATTCTTATAGTCCTAACCTGATGGGACAAGTGGTAGACAGAATCACTAAATAGCCAGTAGACATACTCAGACATTCAGTATTATTGTTTTGATAAATAAGACTGTAGCACTTGCTACATTTGCCCCATACAGGCTATAAAGTACGACAGAAATTGCCAAAATTTCCTAGGTCCAACACCCTTATGTTCTCCATGCTGACTACCATCACATTAAGTGTGCAAAGCTATATGGAAGGCTTTCATCAAAATGACATACCCCCACAACACTTACACAAATGGGAAGATGCTTGGGCCCATAGCACTACACTGCTTTCATCATTTGCTGCTCACTGGGGCCTCTGAAGGTGGGTCATAGTATTACAAATCATATAATACTAATACTAATACTTGTGAGACCAAAAGCAATTGACCTTTCTGCTTTTTGTAACGAACAACGTCTTGGTCTTGACAATTCAGGAACATTACAGATCTTGGATGTATTACAGCAATAAGAAAATGAGGACTCCAGAAAATTGGCAGTCCATATTTGAGGAAGGCTGAGATGGTTTTGTAAGTGTCACTGAAGTCTTAGATTCCTGAAAAGAGATGAGGCAAAAGAAAAGCTATGAGGATTCTTCCTCAGAATTTGACTTTTAAGTCCATCAGAAACTGAAATCGATGATTTCTGAGTAGTTTTGTATAAAATTATTCCAGCCTAATTTTTTTTAATACAGTAAGTTATGACATTATGTATAACAGTTCCGAAAATGTTCTAGTCCACAAGGAAAACAATTCTACAAAATAGAGAAGCAACGACATTAACAAATGTCTCATAAAATAGATTGCATAAAGAACATTTATTTTCATTGAAAACATGTGCTAATTTTTTATAGTGAGACATCCATTAAACATTGATACAGTGAACCTCTGACTGAACCTTCAACACTGTCACATATCAGGGCTGCTGAAGATTTATTATGCAGTATGAAATTGGGCGTATACAGTAAACCTGATAGTAAATGACCTTTGCAGACAGAGAAAAGTGACTTTTGTTGCTGAATGGAAATGGGTTTGAAAAATATATCAAACACATTCAATAATCAAGAAACAGGATGTTAAAATTTAAACAAAGCATGTTTGAAACTATTGTTGGTTAGAAAAATATTTGAATTTTCCTAGAGTGCAGAAGTTATATAGCACTGTTTTCAATCATAATGATAGCAAAATAATTTAATAATGAAATTATTAATGAATAATAATTTTACAAAAAAGTATTATTGCAAAAATGCAAAATCTATTTTTAACCGTGATAGTAAAATGAGTCAGTTAAACAGTTTAAAAGTTGCCTGATCAATTAAAAATGTCATACATGATTTATCAAATCTGTTTTGCATAAATTTATAAATTCATCAAAACATCCTGTGTATCATAAAATACTGTGAATCTTTGCAAGGCGTAATGTAGTATCTTTGCGTCTGTGGCTGTTAATACAAATATAGCATTCCTGAAGAAGTCTATGCCAGACGTAGATAGCTGCAGAAGAGTTTTATCTGACAACAATGTCTGAATAAGGCTAAAATTGTACCCTTATCTGCATATTTAATGCACATGCTCATAACAGGTAAAATTAAAATTAAAAAGTGCATTAGTGCATTAGTGAATTCACCATTAGACTTGTGGGAAATTAACAAAGCTGAGTGAATTAACAAAGTAGGGCAGGCAATCATTGCTTCTATATAGAGTAGAACAAAATAATAAAATTTAGTTATTTCATTTCCAAATTCAGTTGTTTTATACTGGAAAATAAATGAAGCAATTATTTTTAATATATAAACATATATAAAAACCGATTATAAGGTGTAATCATCTACATGGGTGAATATATACTGTATGATTATGTCTGGTACTTCTGGTTATCATCATTTCTTAAAAAGAAGTAATTCAAGATTTTTTTTGTTTTTTAAAGAGACGTTTTAATGATTTAATTTCCTAATTAAAATTAATTAGACAATTAATTAAATAATAAGCAGAGATATTCAACGTGTGCATTTCTCACTTGATCTACATCTCAAAGTAATGCAGAGATTGGGATATAGTTACACTTCATATTTCAGAAAGGAAATAAGTAAGTGATTACTTTAGAAAAGTGTATTTTCTGAGAAACATTAAAAAATGAGGAAATTACTTAGGGGATGAAGATTTAAATAAAGAATTGCAGAGTCACAGATTAATATATAGAGTACATAAATCTGAAATAAGTTGATTGGTGTATTCTTATTAACATTCTATTCTATTAAGTCTACTCATTATTAGGTAGCGTTTAATTTCAGGGAAGTCTGCATATAAAGTTTAGAACTGGGAATAAGCTTATTTAACCCACTGGGATTTTATTTGATTAAGAAATGTGCAAGATTGCCAGGCAAAACTCTCTTTATAAATGTTGAAAATACCAGAATGGGTGCAAATAATTATTACAGCCTGATTATTTTAATTAAGGAAGATTATTTTAATTAGGGAAGATTATTTTTGGGCCAATTAAAGCAAAGGTGTATTTTCTGTGTAGGTTGCTGGTAGTTGAAGAGACATCAATAATATATCCTAAAATGTGATGAGTTCTGCAGACTGATTGAAAGGTTAATGTCTTTTTCCTGTATTAGATCATTCTTTTTTTCTCATGTATGACTTCAGTGTTGATTTAAATACTCAGCTGGAAGACCTTCTGTTGATTGTTCTGCAGGCTAGGCAGTCTTCAGTGGACAATCAAAAAGTGCCTCCTGCAGAAGAATCCCACTGGCACAGAGCCTTTGTGACTCTTAAATCTCATTTCACAGAACTTGAAAAGAAGTGCCCCGAAGCTTTAATGCAGCTCAGTCACAAAGTGGAAGTGACAAAAGACTGTGGCACAGAAAAATCAAAAGCAACATCCATGATATTTCAGAAATGATACTGTACTTTTAGTTTAAATTTTCTTTCCCCAATCTGGAAAAAAAAGCCCTTGCTTTTATTTGTGTTTCTCTCTCTCTCTCTCTCTCTCTCTCTCTCTCTCTCTCTCTCTCTCTCTCCCCCCCCCCCTCCTCCCCCTCTCCATCTCTCTCTCA
>QLTV01002657.1:1954764-1968059 GCA_003457575.1 Thermophis baileyi
CAACATGATAACGCCCCCAAACACCCCTCCAAAATGACCACTGACTTGCTAAAGAAGCTGAGGGTACAGGTGATGGACTGGCCAAGCATGTCTCCAGAACTAAACCCTATTGAGCATCTGTGGGGCATTCTGAAATGGAAGGTGGAGGTGCGCAAGGTCTCTAACATCCACCAGCTCCGTGATGTCGTCATGGAGGAGTGGAAGAGGTCTCCAGTGGCAACCTGTGAAGCTCTGGTGAACTCTATGCCCAAGACGGTTAAGGCACTGCTGGCAAATAATGGTGGCCACACAAAATATTGACACTTTGGGCATTCCATTTGGACATTATCACTTAGGGGTGTACTCACTTTTGTTGCCAGCAGTTTAGACATTAATGGCTGTGTGTTGCGTTGTTTTGAGGGGACAGCACATTTACACTGTTATACAAGCTGTATACTCACTACTTTACATTGTAGCCAAGTGTCATTTCTTCAGTGTTGTCACATGAAAAGATATACTTAAATATTTACAAAATGTGAGGGGGTGTACTCACTTCTGTGACATACTGTGACATTTATCTTGAGCTCTTTTTACATTAGCTTCTTTAGCCATGGAATCCTACTTATTCCTTTGAATTCATGAAAATCTGTTTTTATCCCCAAGTCTAGCATTTCTGAAAGTGCTATTTCTGCTAGTTTCAATCTCTTAACTAAGACTGTCTTGTTGGTTAGCAGCAAGTCAAGAGAAGGTAATACTTCTGTGTCCTTTTCTACCCTTTGAAAGCTATAGAAGAGAGTGAAAGGAATTTTCCAAAGAACCACACATATTGGCTTGGTTTCCCAAAAGATGTCTACTAATATTAGAAGTTTTATATCCAAGTATACTTAAAGTAAAGTAAAGCATGTGAGTAAAACTGAAGTGTTAGTGATTGTTCTATTTTCTTAGGCCTCCTTTGAAATTAGGATTAGGGTAGGGTTCTCAACAGTGTGCCACAGAGTCAGTTCTTAACAGTAAGCCACACCTTTCACTATGGCATTATTTAATAAATCATTAAAATGTGGAAGGGAAAGAAATTCTTAACTCAATTGCAGACTGAAATTCTGAACCACCTTATAATTCTCATTAATTGATAGTTTATTATAATGAATATTATATTTATTATTGTAAGTGTTAAACTGCTTTTACTGCTTTCATTGCTTTCATTTTTGTACTACGTAGGTATCTGATTCTTAGTTTCTTTCAGCTTCTAGCCATCCTTTATATAATATACTTGTGGTTGAGTGATGATTATATATTTTAAAAAAAAATGTATTATTATGGCCAAAGACTTGAAACATAAACTACAAGAAAATCTGCAAACTGCAACAAGATTTTATGAAATTATATAAAGCATTAGAAAAGTTAATATATAAACTAGATTTTGCTACCATTTAAGGCTAAATGTCTGAAAGAATAAAGTCATATAAAAATTGTTTACCTGCCTAGGGTATTGTTGAAGAAAAGGCAGAATATAGACATTTCAGATTTTCTTCTAAATATTACACCATAATAACACATGCTGGGCTGCTTCAATATCCTCTTTTCCACAACAGCAGACAAGTTTCACTGGGTCTTCCCTGTAGTAATGCCAACAGGGATATATGTTATGTTATATTGTGTTGTCTTGTGTTGTGCTGTGTTTTGTTATGTTACGTTACATTATTAGAAGAACCGAGGAGGCGCAGTGATTAGAATACAGTATTGCATGCTAATTCTGCCACTGCCAGCAGTTTGATTCTCACCGGCTCAAGGTTGACTCAGCCTTCCATCTTTCTGAAGTTAGTAAAATTTGAGGACAATATGCTGACTCTGTAAACCGCTTAGAGAGGGCTGTAAAGCACTGTGAAGCGGTATATAAGTCTAAGTGCTATTGATATTACTATATTATATATCATATCACATCATATCATAATTATATTTTCTATACTTAATCTCAAACAAGGCTTTTCTTTCAGTAGAAACCATAGGGGGAGATGATGGATTTCTAGGATTTTGACTTTAGAAAATAATCTAACATGGAGAGTGCCACTATATATTGATATTACTAGGCAACACTAGACTCAATTACCTTCTTTTCCTTTATTTTAGCAAATAATTAAAAATGCCATGAAGAGGAAATATAGAATAAAAAATAGAAAAAAGATAATAGAAAAGAGATTTACAGGCTAAATAAAATTAAATCAAAATTTCAAGGTAACGTTGAAGTAATGTTGCACATTAAAGATAACTGCAGTAATCTGAGATTTAAAAACTATTATCAATATCAAATCAATATTCAATAACTAATTAAATTAAGTAAGGTAGTCAGTATAATGTGAATAATGCCAGAATGAACTATTAACAAAAGTTTCTATAAAATTCAATATAAATGGTATAGGTCCATATGTAGAATTATAATCCCTAAGTGATTTCTAAATTGAATTCAGTTCTTTGTCAATTTTTTTTCAGGTATAATGTTATTTTTGACATAAATGCACATTCCTACAGCTCTCTGCCACTTCTTTAAAAATTGATTTATTTTTGATTTCCAATGAAAGGCATAAATGTCTAGGCAACCATTAATTATTTATTATTATATACTGAATGTATACTGTACTAAATTATACAAAGCCTACTTCAGTATACTTTGCAGGAATATGGGCCTTAGTTAAATTTAACAGAAAGACAACTAGCAGAAAGAGAACTTTATTTTTTTTTAAGAAAAATCTATAATTTTTCTTCCAGAATTGTTGGGCTTTACATTATTTCTAATAAATATGAAAAAAAATGATCCAACTGATTGTTGAAATTTGAACAGTGTTTAGAAAATGAAACTTAATTTATAAGCCATGAATTTATAAGGTTTTTTTCTCATGGCTCTTTAATTAGACATGTTTCAAAATAATAGATTTCTGACAAATTACTTCTTAGAATATAAATCAAGGGTGTTTTTTTTCAAGTGCAGAATTATACTGAACTCCTTAAACTGCATAGGGTAAATGAGTTTGGATAGAAAAAAAAAGGAAAGATATTTGGTTATGCAAGTTAGCAAAGCACCAGAAGGTGCATTACATCAAGCCTGATTATTACTTACCTACCTAAATATGTCTAAGGTAATAGCAAAAAGTCTGAAAGAGAAATTGGAGGATCGTTTGGACCTCACTGGTTGGAACATCTTAGAAGTTACTTTCCCCACTCAGAGAATTCATCTCATCTAACCTACCTCTCTCAAAGTGTGTGTGTGTGTGTGTGTGTGTGTGTGTGTGTGTGTGTGTGTGTGTGTGTGTGTGTGTGTGTGTGTGTGTGTGTTTTTACACATTTATGTTTTTTGAGTGTGTGTGTTTTTACAGGCATTTATGTATTTTGAAATCATAATATTATATGTTCTTCCTATCTCAAGAGAAGCAGACATCAGTCCAGTCTTTTATTACTGGGCAAAATTGCTTTGTGGTCCTTAAAGTGAATGATTTTTCATTCTGGTTTGGTTCTTAGTAATATTATAACACGATACTATTAATGGGCTTCACCAACATAGTAACCTAGTTATAGTGAACTATTTTCCAATTTTAGTTGTACTGGTTGGGGAAAATGCCCAGTGCCCACTTCTGAGGGCACTGGATTGGAGAACAATGTCATTTATCATCTTATAGCTCCCTTTGATACCTTTGTAAGATTGCTAAAAATACTCAGGGGAACAGAAATATTGGGTTTAATTATCATATTTCTTAAATTATGTGATGATATGACACTTTAATGGAACAGAGCAATAGAACAAGAACCACCAAAGAGCAAAGAAGGGATGCAGGAGGGAGGTGGGCAGAGACACACATAGAGATAGGTCTACTTCCTACCACTAAAGTTAAAAAATTATTAAGTTATTATGTCTATGATAAATTTTGCAGCATACCCAAGCTTCTCTTACAATCCTCATAAAGATGACCACAAGAAATACTGTAATCAGATCCCCAGAGTATGGTATGCCTTTAATGTATTATAGCTAAGGTTGTGTAGTGCACCAATTTAGAATATCCCAGATTTTACTACATCATTTATCACAGAAATGGACATCTCTGCAGTAAGTCTAGGAGAATTGAAATTTGGAGAAAGTAAGAACCCAACTACAAGGAAACATCTACCTTGGAATGTGCTAAAACAATGCTTATGATTCCAACATTAAAGTGCCCACTCTAGGACTTTTCTACTTTATACTCATACTTTCTTTTCTTGATAAGCCAATAAAAAGTTTTAGTTTGTGATATAAAGATCTAATTGCTATCTCCTCACCCACAAATGTGTCATAGTACTTTCCCCTTGCCACTTCAAAAATTGGTAAATACCATTTTGAACCAATGGTTCTGCTAACTATTTTGTTTGTTTATTCAGTTTATAGCCGCCCATTTCAAACCAGTGACTTTGGGTGGCTAACAATAATTAAAAACGGTTAAAAACAACTGCACACAAAAGGAAATTAAATACAAATAGTAGCCAAGGTATGTTATAATCCATGGTATCAGCATAACCAGAAGAGCCTTTCACACATTTGGGACCTTAAGCCAAGTCCTAAAGTCTTTCGGAAAGACCAGCAAGTTTGGGGCCAAACTGATCTCTGGAGGAAGAATGGCTGTGAAGACACATCGCCTGGTGCCTGCCAACTGATATTCCTTGGCTAATGGGACCCAGAATATGCCCATCCTACCAAACAAAATTGGGAAAATAGAAAATGGGAGAAGATGGTCCCTCAGGTATTCTGGTTCCAAGTCATGAAGGCCTTTAAAGGTGACAGCTGGTACCTTGAATTTTACCCAGGAACACACTGGCAACCAGGATTGCTGTGCTATCTCTCTTTTCTTGACAAATTTCAGAATGACAAAGTGCAAGTTTAAGCGTTTAGTATTTGGATATTTATTTACACAAGCAAAATATAATGGAAGCAAATAGTATTCTTTTAACATCACAACCTGTAGTTCTGAAGTCTAGCATCACAACCTCTAGTTCTCCAGAGAGAAAAATTATTCTTAATTCCAACAACTCTGCCAACCTGAGAAGGTGATTTTATCAAGTAAAGTTTGGTATCACACTTGAAAGAAAGAAAATTTCCATTGCTTAAAGGTTATCATTCTTTGATGAAATTTCAGATAGTCATTCTGAATTATGAACACTTTACAAACCTTACACAGGATAATATATCCCATGTCCTAGGATATTTTATATAAAACATAAACCATCCCATGTCCCCATAATCCGAACCTTCAAACAGATACACATAGTCTTATATTTATGACCACAATTGAGCCCAAATTTTCTGTTGTTAAATAAGGCAGTTTTTAAGTGAGTCATTCCTCATTTTATGACCATTTTGCAATGGTTGTTAAGCACTATAGTTGTTAAATGACTCATGCAATCATTCAGTGAGCCTGGCTTCCTCCATTGACTTTGCTTGTCAGAGACTCCCTAGGAAGGTTGCAAATAACAATCCCAGGACTCCAGGATGCTGCAACCATCGTAGATACAAATGGTTGTAAGTCAAGGACTTCTTGTACTCACCCAATGTGATGTGATGTGGCATATACCATGATTGGTAAAATATGACTACTTTGATATGAGAAGTAATTTCATGTTAACTTTATTACAGATACTTTTTAAGTTTCTCATATTCAAGAAATTTAAATAATTAAAGTTCAGTAAATTTGCTCCACATTTTAATAATACTTTCAGATACTGATCAGAGAACTTACATCTTATTCAATACCAGGGTAGAAAATAGACATCTTTACCAGTTAGGGTGTGTACATTTATAGAGAAATCTAGGATTCATTTGGATCAAACAATGCAACACATTTCAAGCTGCCAGATTTTCATCCATTATTTGGAAGACTAAATATTTTCTTTCCTAATTCAAGAAGGTCTTATTAAATGGAAACAGTATGTTTTGTGTGCAAAGTATATTGCCAATCAGTCCCTTTAAAAAAAAAATCACATTTTACTTTTAATGCTATCTCCTGCTCACAAATACATTCTGATTTGCAGTGTTATTTTGACCACATGATGAATCAGGACTATTAATGAAACCGTTACTACCATTAGACCAAGATTATATGTCAACTGAAAATGCACAGTCTGCAATCCTGCATACAGCTGGCTGCTTAAATTCTCAAAGACAGCATGACTGAAAGAGCGTAACTACATGCTGAATAAAAGTCTTCTCTTAAAGCAACCAATACAGATTAATTTGCATTTTTTAAACAATCCAGAATGTACTATAACTTTGTTGTTTGTTAAAATCTAAGACAAGTAAACAAGCAAAAATAAAAATGAATGGCATTAGAAATGCCCTGCTAACTTCAAAAGCAGGAATACTGAGCACAGAAAACTTTTTTCTTTCATTACCGTCTGTCAATAGTAGAACTAATTGAAAACTTCTAAATTTAAAACAGAGCAGCATGTAGTCTCTATCTTACTCTACCTATACATCAATAGGTCATTCTCAGTTAATTAAGTGGAGGCGTAATCAGCTTAATTTATGTACTCCAAAGCAGTTAATGATATCTTAGTACAGTACCTGACGTGTGGCCTGCCCATATAACATGCAGGGTATTCCAAATCTATTCAGTTGCTCTCTGACTTCAGTTTCCTTTTTTTTTTCTTCATATTTCTTGTCCATCTGTTCATGCTGAAAATAAATCAAAATTCCTGAAGTAAACAGTAAAAGAGAGCCTTAATTAAAATAGCAAGCTAACAATAATGACATTCTTATAAGGCATAAAACTCTAAATAAAACAGTAACTTGTTATAGCAAAAGCTATAAATTAGCAGTACCGAAGACATTTAGCATTGCTTATAAGGCTAAGACTAACAGAGAAACAAGACTAAAAAGCTTAAAAGTTTTCAAGAATTATATCCTGAATACTGGCTGCTAAAAAGAAAGAGTAAATAAGTGTTGGGTTTAATAGTTTTATAAGTGTCTGAATCCCAGAAGTTCAAAATGTGGTACCTAGACAAGTAGATCATCATTTTTCTATTGCAGCAAAAACGCTTCCTTCTTGCCATCTCTGCAGCTTGTCTTCATTTTACTGAAGCTTCAAGTTTACACACAAAGACAAACCACAATGTCAACCAATTGGACCTCACTTAAGGAACCGAGACGATCGATTCGTAAAGCAAAGAATGAACAGGACCCCATTTCTGAAGTACGTTGCTCAAACTGCTCTTTCATTAAAAGATGCTCTCTCTTATTGATTTTGGCTTAAGTAATGAGAAAGCTTATCCAAAAATCTTTAGCATTTGGGCTCAAGTTAAGGAAATCAATAGAGTCATTTCCCATTTGAACTGCATATGTGAATTTTATGTACGAGAGACAAGACAAAGCCCAAATCAGATAAATCAATAACATTGCCAATAGAACATGAAACTGACAAATGGCATTTTTAAGCAATTAAAGTGAGCTGTAAACACAGAGAGGTTAATCAATTACAATCTTTGACTATTAACAGTTTTTAATTTGTATAAATATTATATAGTAAAGTGATTCCTGGTAAATGAGGTGGTGTGTTTGGCTTTTACCCAATAATGGAACATTTATTGCAAAAGGATGTAAAGAATAGAAAAAGACTTGTATTTAAATAACGTACATTTTCCACAATTGTAATGGTATGTGGCCGTGATGGCGAACCTATGGCATGCGTGCCACAGGTGGCACGCGGAGCCATATCTGAGGGCATGCGAGGCGTTGCCCTATGTCAGCTCCAGTGTGCATGTGTGCACTGGCCACTTGATTTTTGGCCTTCCGGAGGGTGGGGGGAGGCCGTTTTCGCCCTCCCCAGGCTTCAGGAAAGCCTCCGGAGCCTGTGGATGGCGAAAAACAGACCCAACGGGCCTACCAGAAGTCCAGAGGCTTCAGTGAGGCCTGCGCGCATGCGCGGGGGGCAGCACATGGGGGTTGTGTGCGCATGCACGGGAAGAGGGCATTGCACTATGGGTGTGGGCACGTGTGTGCGTGCTATCGCGCGCGCACCCTTTTGGCACCCAAGCAAAAAAAGGTTCGCCATCACTGGTATGTGGGAATGACCTTGGGAGACAGGGCAATGAGATGCAGCCAAGGAAACCATGAGATAAAAGGCAGCTTAGCCCATAGCAGGAATGTGGGTGGGGAAAGAGGGCAGAAGATACCCTTCCTAGTTTCTTAGGTTATAAAAGGAGACAGAAGAGAGAAATACTTTCAGACTTACAAGAATGTCAGCCTCATGAGGTAGACCATACAGGAAACATGCTGAGTTTGAGGTAATTCTATTTTATTGTAAGGTTACATTAACAGAATCTTGCAAGTCTAAAAGTTCTTCTCTTCCAAGTTCATTTCCACATACCATTACAATAGTAAAGGAAATACATAAAATATGTGTATTAAAGTGCAACCTTAGTATGATCAATGAAATACAAAATTCAGGATTCAAGGACTTATTGCATGATTAGACAATCTTTTTTCAAGTATCATTCCTACAGGTTTTGGTATCAGACATACTATCTTTATTCTGAACATAAATATTAATAATATTGATTTGCAAAATGCTTCTTTTCCATATAATACCAATAGAACTATGAGACATATTACAGTCTCTCATTTTATCTAGTTTGCTGAACTGGTTCTGAAATCTGTAATCCAATACTTGTGGAAGTCTTAATGTTTTTGTAACTGAGTAACAAAATCTAGATAAATTATTGTTCAATGAAATAAAGTGTTGATCTTAGCAATGTCTGCCAATACTTCTTCTTAGAGTTGGGTGGAAAATGTTAAGAGTGAAAGCCAATCTATAATTTCTTTTTTCACAGTAGGTGGGAACCATGATATAGTCAGTGAGGCTGAAGGTAAACAAAAACAATTAAGTAAAAAATTAACTTTCCCATTCCCATGATAAAGAAATGCTGCCCTTTTAAAAATTTGTTTACAAATTTTAGCTAAGGTGTGTAGGAAGCACATCATAATACTAATGGGGATCTTTAACAACCCTGGCATCAAGTAGGAGACAAACTCTATACCTAATTGAAGATCAAACAGGTTTCTGACAAACCTAGTAGACAATGTTTGTCTCTCAAAAGATACAGGAGGGAAGGAGCGTTGGTCCTACCTGAACGCCTTTTCTCAGTGTAGGTTGCAGGATAGGCCAGGAATGGGTAATGACTTCATCCTTCTGCCTAGAGACTGAGTCATAATTTTCATAGCCACGCCCCGTTGCCTCTCTCTCTGCTCCAGTTATCGACGAAGGCACAGCTGTAACAACAAAACTTTACCCAGAGGTTAGATGCCCTGACCCCACCCTCCCGGATCCAGACCCTACGGTCATGCCAGGGTGGGGCTGGCCTATCCTGCAACCTACACTGAGAAAAGGCGTTCAGGTAGGACCAACGCTCCTTCCCCAGTGAGGTTGCAGGATAGGCCAGAAATGGGACATACCAAAGCTGGAAGTCCTAAGGGCGGGTCTCCGATGGGGCTGGATCGTTCGGTGCATGGAGAACCTGCTGGAGTACTCTCCTGCCAAAGGAAGCCTCAGCGGAGGCAAACACGTCCAGCCGGTAGTGCCGAATAAACGGCGTAGGAGATGCTCAGGTGGCCGCCCTGCAGATCTCTTCCAGGGAGGCCTGGGTTGACCAGGCAGCTGTAGCAGCGGCGCTCCTGGTAGAGTGAGCGGTCACCACTCGTGGCACAGGAAGAGACTGGACCTGGTACGCAGCCACGATGCAGGCCCGGATCCAACGGCCAATAGTAGACGAGGACACCTTGGATCCCAAGGAGGCAGGTTGGAATGCCACAAACAGTGCCTCGGAACGCCTGGAGGAAGCAGTCCTCCTGATGTAAACGCGGAGAGCCCTCCGCACATCCAGCGTGTGCCATCTACGTTCCAGCTCATGGGAAGGCCGGGGACAAAAATTAGGTAACACTATCTCCTGCGCCCGATGGAACCACGTGTTGACCTTCGGGATGAACGAAGGATCCAGGCGCAGGACAACTCTATCCGGATGGAATTGGCAAAGGTCCTCCCTCACCGAAAGGGCCGCCAAGTCTGAGATGCGCCTGGCCGAGGTAATTGCAACCAAGAACGCCACTTTCAGAGACAAGTTGCGGAGTCGCCTCCCTGAGAGGCTCAAATGGGGCAGCGGTAAGGGCCTGTAGGACCTTGGGTAAATCCCAGGACGGGTAGCGGTGCACCACAGGTGGTCTAATGTTCGCCACCCCCCGCAGAAATTTCCAGAGGACAGGATGGTGGGCAAGGGAATCTTGGCCACTGCCAGGTAAAACTGTGGCCAGTGCTGCCACCTGTCTGCGTAGTGTACTAAGGGCCAGGCCCATCTCTAGTCCCTCCTGGAGGAAGTCTAACACGTCCTGAATGGAGGCCTGGGCCGGAAACACTTGACGGGTAGAGCACCATTTTGAGAAACTTACCCAGGTGGCGTCGTATATCCGGTCCGTGGACGGGCGTCTGGCTGACTGGACAGTCCCAATGACTTTGTCGGAGAAGCGGTCCCTCCTCAGGAGCTCCCTCTCAAGTGCCAGATGGTTAGGTGTAACCACTGGGGCTTCGGATGGAGCAGGGCCCCCTGGCAGAGAGAGATTTTCTCCGGAGGGATTCTCCAAGGTCGTGACACCGACAGGCTGACCAGGTCCGCGAACCACGGGCGCCTGGGCCAGTACGGAGCCACCAGGAGGATTTCCACCTCCTCTGCGATCAGTTTCCGGATGACAGCCGGGATCAGGGGCAAAGGAGGGAAGGCGTACAACAGGCCGGCTGGCCACCTGCAACGCAGGGCATTGGCCCCTTCGGCCCCTAAGGACCTGAACCTCGTGTAAAAGCGAGGCAGCTGTGCATTCAGGTTCGACGCAAAGAGGTCCACAGTGGGTTCGCCAAACCTGCGACAAATGTCCTGGAATAGGGCAGGCTGGAGCTGCCACTCCGTGTGGTCCACAGTCAGCCTGCTCAGGCAGTCTGCTTGCACATTGGCTGAGCCCGCTATGTGTTCCACCTTGATGGAAAGGAGGTTGGCTTCTGCCCAAGTCCCTAAGAGGAAGGATTCACTCATGAGTGAGTGAGTACCTCCCTGGCGATTAACGTGGGCCTTAACAGCTATATTATCTGTTAGGACCAGTACATGTTTTCCCCTGAGGAGATCCCGAAAGTGGAGCAGGGCCAAGTGTACCGCCCGTAGCTCCAACCAGTTGATATTATGTTGTAAATCCTCAGGAGACCAGCGGCCCTGAGCCAAATTGTTCTCGACATGTGCTCCCCATCCAAATTGACTGGCATCCGATGTTACTACGATGCGGTCTGGCTCCCGGAAGGTACAGCCCCTGGTGAGGGTCGGAGACGACCACCATTGCAGGGAAGCAAGAACCGTGTCAGGGACCCTGACCAGGTCCGACGAGGCCGAGGAGTTGGAACGTTGGAAGGGCAGGAGGAACCACTGCAGGCTACGGGAATGGAGACGTGCCCAGGGAACTATACCAATACATGAGATCATTTTCCCCAATAGCATGACAGGGTGGCTATGGAGACCCTAGGAGTCCGCTGTACCTTGGATAACAATTCGATCAGACTGTCCTGCCTCTCATGGGAGAGGAAGACCTCCCCCCGTCTGGAATCAATAATGGCCCCCAGGTGGAGTAGTCGGGTCGTAGGAACGAGATGACTCTTTGAATGATTTATTGAAAATCCGTGGTCTTCTAGGGTCTCAATGGTGAGTGAAACATCCTCGGTCGCCCTGGAGGGGGACGAGGCCTGCACCAAAATGTCATCTAGATAACACTGCAGCCTCACCAGGATAGACCGTAGGTGGGCTGCCAGGGCTGATAAGACCTTAGTAAAATACCTGGGGGCAGATGACGGAAGGGCCCTGTATTGCAGGTGTTGCCCCGCATAGCAGAACCTAAGGTAGCAGCGGTACCTGGGTTCTATGGGGAGGTGTAAGTACGCCTCGGTCAAATCTATGGAGGCTAGAAAATCTCCTGGCCTGATCCCCTCCAAGATAGACTGTAGGGAGCTCATCTTGAACCTCTTGTAGACAATGTGGGAGTTCAGGAATTTTAGATCCAAAATCGCCCTCCACCCCACCCCACCACGAAGCCTTTGGCACAACAAAAAGGATGGAATACACTCC
The DNA here is from genome assembly GCA_003457575.1 of Thermophis baileyi. NCBI lineage: Eukaryota > Metazoa > Chordata > Lepidosauria > Squamata > Dipsadidae > Thermophis > Thermophis baileyi. The sequence goes on from QLTV01002657.1 coordinate 1,966,903, forward strand.
CTGCCCCCTTTCAGACACGGGGACTGGTTCGATGGCCCTTATGTCCAACAGGTGTTGGACAGCTGATACCATGAGATGCCGTTTAAACGGATCCCGGGAGGTAGGGCATTGCACAAAGTGGTTCGGGGGGCTGGATAGAAACTCCAGAGGAAGGCCCGACCGGAGGGACTCAAGGACCCAAGAGTCAGATGTTGTTTCCTCCCACTTGTCTACGAAGAGGGCCAAGCGGCCTCCAATAGGAAGGGGATCACTTCTGCCTCCTAAACTGCCTCCCTCCTGCCCCACGAAAGGGGCGTCTGCCCTGAAATGGTTGTCTGAGTCTGCTGCGAAAGTCAGAGCGGTCTGATGGACGAGCCGCTCTGCCAAATTGGGGTCGCTGGAACTGGTTTGTGTCTGGCTCAAAGGCACGAAAGGAATACCTGCGAACATAGGGAGTAGTACGTCGTTCCGCCCTGCGGGTGGAGGCAGGAAGCACCTTTCGTTTATCCTTATTCTCGATGAGAAGGGGATCCAGCGGCGGGCCGAACAGCCTGCCCCCCGAATAGGGGGCAGATGCGAGCCTCCACTTTGCCTTGGCGTCGGCTGGCCACTGACGCAGCCACAGGAGTCTCCTAGATGTTACGGAGGCCGCAAGTGCCCTGGACGCGTATTTGGCCGCATCCAGGGTGGCGTCAGATGAGTACTGCACCGCAGCCACAAGCTTATTCAAGGCCTGATGCAGTCTGGCCTCCTGTGGTAGGATCGTAGCCTGCAGTTGTCGCAACCACATGAGAGTGGTGCGATTGAAAAAGGAGGCTGCGGAGGACGCCTTGACAGCCCATGCTGCCGCCAGGTGAGCCTTCCTCAGTGTCAACTCCGATTTCTTGTCCTCTGCCCTTAGGTTCTCCGCTGCATCCCCAGATGAATAAGGAGAAGAAGAAAAAAGGGCAGCAACAGGCTCATCAATCAATGGCAAATCCAGAGGATCAGCTAAGGTAGGACCCATATTATATAGCTTTTTGTCACTGAAGCTGGGAGTTGGAAGAACCCCCGGCTGTAGCGACTGGTTCGTGACGACATGTAGAAACAAGTCAGGAACCGGGATGTAGTCCTGCTCAATTAAAAAAGAAGAAAAAAGGCCGGGTTCAGGACCCTGTGGTGCTTTTTGAGGTGTCGGG
>QLTV01002657.1:1978762-1998154 GCA_003457575.1 Thermophis baileyi
GGCAGGCAGATGTCTGCCTGGCTGGTTGAAAGTGCTGAAGAAGCTAGTCACAGTTCTCCTGGCCCAAGCCCTCGTCGCCACTGTTAGATTGTGGGTAGAGATGACAGGAGACAGACTTCCAAGCAGTTCTTTATTTCAGCTCTTGTATCAGCAACCAGCAAAGAGCAGTCTGACAGCTTGCCCTTTTATAGGGAGCTGTCAGACAGACCAGCCAATAGCGTTTGAGCTTTTTCCCGCTCAAACGCTGGACCTGGTTGGAACCATGCAACATAGTTTAAACAGTTAGAACATAACACTAAGAGTACCAATTTTAACTGAAACCCATCCTGGAGATTTCCCCCAAGTGTGAAAATATATCTGTGATATATTTGCATAATATATAAGCAGACAGTTATGGCTCTATATAAACCTTTCAAAAGCTACATTCCAAAAATGACAAAGCCAGGACAAAAAGAAATTTATAACTAGTAATTAAATTAATTGCCTATAAAACAAGGTATCCCATTTGCAAAATTAATTGATCCTCATCGGCATTCATACAAGCTACTCCCTCACAGAAACACTAAAAAATATGTACACATATATCCCCTCTCCCTTTTTCCAACACGGAAGGAAGGAGCTGGAGAGCAATGGTGGATGAATGCAGGGACCAGGAAAAAGCAGCTGCACAGAGAAAGATATAGAGGAAAAGCTTCTTAAGTATTAAAATCCACTTGGCACCTCATCCCTGCCAAATAGCATCAATTTTCAGGCTAACCCTTGAGTTATCTGCAATTTACCAAAGGGAAAACTGCAGCTATTTGCATCTCCTGCCCATTGTTTTGTTATTGACAACTTATCAATGAATAAGTGATATCAGTGAATCTAACAAGACCCTATGTACTACTACACATTGGAGGAGGAGGTCTTTTTCTTCCTACCAGGTAAATACAAAAGTTTATTGTATGAAGTAATAAAATGCATGAGCCCAACCAGTGTCTGGAATGGTACTGATGTTTGGGTTTATTCAATAATTGCAGTACTCAGAAAACTATCGTTTGAACTTGCAATTCCATTCAGCACTGATGAAATTTCCATTCCTCCAGAGGAAATTTTACTCCGATGTGCAAGAAAGGAAGCAATCTCATGCACTGAAATCTATATATCATACACATCAGGAGCTCATGAATCTTCAGACCACTGGCTTTTCTTCAAGACTGTGAAAATTATCTCCCATCTTTGCATATTTAAAATATATAGTGTTTACTATATTTTGCTATGCAGCGATACAGTCTCTTCAGGCTAGTACTATTTATGGTAACTTTCCTCATTTACAGCATATGGATTTCATTAAGAATGGCAGTTATAGGTGCCAGTACTAATTTGCTCTCTCAAAGTAGATCAAAATATCCAAAAAATCTCTATTTCTTAAATTACTTTAAATGTGCATGGAGTCACCCAATTGTCTTGGTATCATATCACCATACTTGAGCTGTTTTCCTGCTTGAATTTAGTTAAAAATACATATTGAAGTCTAATTACTTTCATTTAATGCCAGTGCCTATGAAAAATATCATATTCTGAAGTCTTTAAAATGATAAATACCTATAGTTGCACTTAAGTTTGAATCAAATTATCTGTTGTTTTATTTTAGAAAAAAATACTTCTTACCAAGTTACTGTCTATCAGAAACTAAAGTTGTTTTTCCTTGGTTACTACATTGTACTATGTATTTTGAGATTTAAATAGCTGAGGAGTTATGCAGCTATCACCTAAGGTTCATAAATTTAGAGTTTTCAAACCATTCTTCGGAATTGGGGAATGCATTTATGATAGGATAGAATTTTTAACAAGTGAATTTGGCTGGGTTTGCATATCACATTAAGCAATAATGTGGCTTGATCATCCTATGCTTAATAAACCATCATTTGTATTAAAAGGGCACAATTTCATTGCCTTGAGGAACACAGCATGCTTTAATGTTGATAGGTAATTGGGAATTAGTCAATTGTGTGTCAAGCCACTTTAATCTTTGAAAAGTACGTAACTGCCTTTTGATATGTGACCTAACATTGACAACCTCTATGCTTTTGAAATATACTTATTTCAGCTTATCCCAGTTAGCAACCAAATGACAGCACATTTACCCATCTGTAGGAAAATGTCCATGTCCTGGTTACGGATAATAGCAATAGCACTTAGACTTATATACCGCTTTACAGTGCTTTACAGCACTCTCTAAGCGGTTCACAGAGTCAGCATATTGCCCCCAACAATCTGGGTCCTCATTTTACCCACCTCGGAAGGATGGAAGGCTGAGTCAACCTTGAGCCGGTGAGATTTGAACCGCTGAACTGCTGAACAGTCAGCTGAAGTAGCCTGCAGTACTGCACTCTAACCACTGCGCCACCTCGGCCCAGTGATAATGAGTGATCACTGTGGAAAACAGGATGTTAGACTAGACAGTATTTTGGTTTGTCTAAACACATTATTTCTTATATGACCAATGCAGTCTTTCCTTCCATGACTATTAGAAAAGAAGAACACAGGACATTATACATTATGTCTTCATGATATCTTATCTTTATGGTAAAAAAATAAATGTAGAAATCACATGTAGAGAATAGACCACTGGGACATATTAATCTATTCACTGGTTATTTCCAATATCAAAAAAAATCTAAATAGACTAAACCCTAGGAAAAAAATATCTTGGTTACTTCGCTTCCTCTTTTGAGTAGCTGACTAATAATCAAAACTAGGTTTTTCCATTGTGTCAATTTTAAGGCTATTCCCCTAACATTTACTTTGGTATGTAACCAAAATAATAAACTCTTAACAGTTCTGACTTTTAGATAAAATAATATAGACTTTCTAACCATTTCTGAATTCCCATTTGCCTTAATGAATATACTATATATGGAAGCGCTAGTTATTATTGCTCTTTTGCATAACCTATGTCTGCTCTTAAACTATCTGAAAAGCATGAGATAAAAATAAGCTTTGAAAAGGAAGCCACCCTTATCCATAAGCCTTAAACTTGGATTTCATGATATTTCAGTGGAGTTATTTTTATCATTTTATGTTAGTAAATAGACACTATCAATAAATATACTTGAGTAGACAACAACAAAGCTGGAAGTACAGACATCTGTTATATAAGGATATATTGCCAAAGTGAGTAGAGAAAAAATATTGAAGTTTTTTCATGTAGAAAAAATAATGATTAGCGGAAAAAGTGGATAAAATGTTTTTCTATCTTTTTCATACTGGAACCTGGAGCTATTGATTGAAGAGGAATGGACAGAGATGCACAACACTGAGGAATGTATTATCACAAAGTATAGCAATGTTCAATAACTTCCATGTTTTCATGGAAGATCAAGTGAATAAAGCTATCAAGAGTGGTAATTGCTATATATCTTATATATCCTATATAGCCCTTTACTTTCTGGAAAACACTAGCAAAAGGATGTTTTTATGATTATATCCTGCTTGTGGTCACTGTAGGGAAAGAAAACTAATTTATGGGAGCCTTAGCTTGCTCTAATGTACTTATATTTATTTCTAAATTACTATCATTAAAAAGCTTTTTCTTTAGACCAATGTATACTGGCATGCACAATTTCTGTTCCTGGTTAAAAGAAAAAGCTACAAGTGAAGAAATAATTTTTATTATTTAATCGTCCTTTCACATCTGCCTCTAACATTTATTAGACTTATCAATGTATCAAGTTCCTTTTAGATACAGGCTCATCTACATCTTCAGGGATTTTTGCTGGTAAAGAAATGAAGAAATATGAGCTCTGGCCAAATCAAAAACTTAAGTGGGAACCATATTCAGCAAAAAAAAAAAAAAAAAAAAAAAAAAAAAACAGCAAGTTGAATAAAATTAAATTTTATTTACAAAGAAACCACCAAGTTCAAAAAAAAGAATTTTATTTAATTGGAAACCGTCTGGTTGAAAAAAATTATATTAGATGCACCAAGTAGCCACCAATTGCAAATAAAAGGGTGCAAGATTTCACCATTTGTACCAGATTTGCCCTTGATGTTCTACTGCATTGTTTGATCTGCAGAATATATTATGAATTCAGTATTGCTGCATTTCAAATGAGCAAATGAGATTTGATGTTTTAAAATATTTTTTTGTATTGTATGGCATAGCAACGAGACAGCAATACTGGAATTTTCACCATATGATTAATGCTGGGGCCTATTGGAATGCAGTTCTGTCAACATTTAATAAGAATTGGTGCCCAGTCTTCATATTAGACCTGTGAAAAGTTCCTGGAAAGAACATACTCATGGCTTTTACTCTGTCACTGAATGTTAATGTATCTTGGAGATATAGTTTGATAGTAATACGAATCAGAAGTTCCTAATGTGTCATGCAGGGACACTACTGTATTGAACTCTCTTGGTGATCAATAACATAAGAGATACCAAAATATTGTCATTTCAATTGTTTTTCTTTGCTTCGAAATTTGTATTCTTGCAGTTCTCATAACAACAGAAGAAATGAAAGGATGTAGCAATCTGCTGCAAACTTCTTTCAAGTCATACATGAATATTCAAATTCATCATTTTATCCTTAAGCCCAGTAAAATAATACTGAAAATAAAAAATACACATGAACATTCAATGGTTATGTTACATAAAAAAGGACTATATTGGGGAGTAGTTATTTATTTATTGTTTGCCACTGCTCAGTAGGACCTAATCTTAGAATACATTGTGATGAAATCTATGTTGAAATAGTCCATATGGCTTCATAAATGGCTTAAAGAGCCCAAAGTGAAAAAGTTTCTGTCTAAAATGAACATTCCCAAAGTAGCAAATAAGTGCTAATTATTAGTGGTATGTACAAACTTCCAACATGATTAAATCATCCCATTATTGTAATGGGATGTCAAAAATCCTAAAAAGCATTCATATCCTATTAAAATGTTAGAAACTCACTGATGTCTTGGTGTTTCTGTATAATGATGATTTATTAAAACATGAAAATGATTTATTAAAACGTGATGATCTTTCCCATATTTATACTTTCCATATGTTAAACAACACACACACACACACACACACACACACAATTCTTGATCATCCTGATACTAAGGGTTGTGAATTATTTTGAGATATATATACAGTATATACATACATACATACATACACACCCACACATCATCCTGATACTAAAGGTTTTTATTTATATATACTGTATATATATAATTCAACTATGATAAAATACCATCTCTAAGCTTCACCTATCTAAAAAAAAAATAGGTTAAGTAGATTAAAATTCTGAGTTTGAAAAGCACCATCTAAGCATGACTCCAGCGTCTTTTGAGTTGACAGCTGATTTCACAAGCCAGTCATGCTATCTTACATATAGTGACTACATGGCCTTAAGATGATAAATTTGTCTTGAATGTAGTGGTTCCCTTACTCTAATTTTTCTGTATTGTGGTTAAAATTGTATCCTGTGTCTGACTTGATCTTGCAGAGACCACACCATTAAACATACAGAAAAGTGACCCCAAGTAGGAGCTGAGAGGTATTAGAAACTACAGCTGTAGATGCTCCTAGGCTACCTCCCTAATTGACCTATGTATAAGGGATGCCATTTGAGTCTTTGTCTCAAACTGAAAAACAACATAGATCAGCATATATATTTTTTGTCAGCTCTTCTAACATAGTTATGTCACTTTGGAACAGAATTCCTAATCTGAAGTCTGGCCTTCCCAGTTCTCAGTACACAGCAGCCTAGAAGAGGTCTCTGCCCAACTGAAAGTCTCCTAACAAACCAAATCAGTCTCTAGCTATACATCTCTTCTGTATTGTTTCCAGCTGGGTAATTATGAGAAAGGGTAGAGGAACTAGTTGACTTCCTCATACTAATTTAAAAGAACAGTTTGAAAAAGAAAGCTACATTAATTAATGATTTGTTTAATAGCAATGGTACAAAACTGTTTTATATTCTACTCAAAGGTAGAATGGATGGATATTTTGTTAAAACTTAATTTATACTTAATCTACATTTAATGGTTATTATATATAGTTATTTGATTATTTGTTGTTATGAAAAACAGCTTTGCTTAAGTGAATTGGTTCTCTTATAAAAATGCACAGGTACATTTTAACATTGTTATGGAAGTAAAAATGAATATTCAAAAGTCAAAGGTCAGAGTCAAAATACTATTTATATCGCATAATGCTGTATAAAGCTACATACAATGGAATATGTCTAATAGCTCAGATACAGTCAAATACATTTTTGAAGTGGACATATTTACAAAAAAAATTCCTGAAGATATAACATAATGGGGAAAAAAAACCCCTCAGATGGGACCCAAATTATTTTAGAATTATAAATAAATTGTGCATGGAAAACACGAAAGCTGAACCTTCTGGATACTTCTCAGCAATAGCAATAGCACTTAGACTTAAATACCGCTTCACAGTGCTTTACAGCCCTCTCTAAGCAGTTTACAGAGTCAGCATATTGCCCCCAACAATCTGGGTCCTCATTTTACCGACCTCAGAAGGATGGAAGGCTGAGTCAACCTTGAGCCTGGTGAGATTCGATTTGCCAAACTGCTGGCAGCCGGTGATCAGCAGAAGTAGCCTGCAGTACTGCACTCTAACCACTGCGCCTCATAAACAATAAACACTATAAAGTGTAGTGCGGCAATGGAATTATATGCAGTATTTATTTCTCATTTTCTCTGCAGATGTTATAGATTATAAATGATCGACAATGTCTTCTAATTCCAGAGACTTGATTCTTAACATTTCTCAAAATTAAAACAAAAGGAAAAAAAAGTTCAGGTATGTTGTTCTTTTCCATATGACCAGTATAGAAACCTGATGTATATAAATTTCTGACAGTACACAAAGATCTGATAAGAAATCCTTGGCGGAAGAATTTGTTGGTACCAGTTTTGCATGAAAATATCATTTCCATACATTTCAAAAGACCAGAATCTTATCTTGAGTGTTAATTTTGTAATATTTTTGAATAAGAAGCTTAAAGGCCATTTTGAATATTATCAAAATGGCATGCATCATCCTACAGTCATTACATGTTATTTTACAATAGAAACATGATGAAAGGAAAAGAAAAATATCTGATTTCTTTGTCAGTTTATCCATTCATCTTCGACTCCAAGTTTTTCTTAGTCTTTTTTTTTTCTCAAAGTGAGATTGAAAAAAGATTACATGTTATTTGGAGTAATTTGATAACTGCATAAATTTTGTTCACTAAACTGACAGTAGATGAACTTGATGAAAAAAAATTAGCTTTATTAATTTATTAGATTTAATGTGGATAGAAGGCAGCATCTGATTTTTACCATCAATTTGCATAGTAAAAATCTATCGATCGGAAGTGTTTTGAATTACATTACCTGCTTGTCAACTTTGAAGGACACCAAGCTCTCTTGGAGGCAGAATTATAATTTCTACACCTTATAAACAGATATACTAAACACCCCACACTACCAGCAGACCTGGATATTCAACATTCCCTTACCCTTGAAAAATGTAACACTCTTGCTGACTGAACTGAATTGTAGTTCTTTATTTGCCATTATTTTCTCAAGTTAGTTTCTTAGCCAAATCCTGCTTATCTGACTGTTACCTCAGTAGCAACTTTCACCTTGTCCTTCAGGGCACTCCCTATGCCAGGGGTCTCCAACCTTGGTAACTTTAAGACTTGTGGAGTTCAACCCTAACCCCAGGCCGGGAATCTGGAGAAAAATCTGGGGAGCTGGGAGTTCGACTGAGAGGTGAAGGGGTCCAGGTCTATTTATTTATTTATTTTTATTAATTTTTATTTGTCAAGCGTATATAAGATTACGAACAAAGTATAAACAGAGTATAAACATGTTTATGAATATATAAGTACAAGCATGGTTATGAGTACAAGAAATTTTACAAATATATGGGTACATTAGGACAGGGACGGTAGGCACGCTGGTGCGCTTATTATTAATTATTATTATTAATTATTAATTATTAATAATAATAATTAATTATTATTAATATATTAATATATTAATTAATATATTAATAATAATAATTAGTTGTTGTTGTTGTTGTTATTGTTATTATTATTATTATTATTATTATTATTATTATTATTATTATTATTATTATTATTTTTATTATTATTATTATTATTGTTGTTGTTGTTGTTGTTGTTGTTGTTGTTGTCTACCGCCCTCCCGTATGCCCCCCAGAATGGAGCGAAGGGAGTGCATTTTGAATCTCTGGTATACCAGGTGTTGGTTGAGTCCCTTGAGTTTTCTATCCTAGCAACTTAGCCTACTCTTCAACAGCTCAGGAGCTAACTCCAGAGGATCTTTAGAGCTTGGACTGAGTTGAAGAACTGGGGACCGCTGACAGGGAGGCAGTCCTCAGAAATTCAACTCAGTCATAGAGCTAGAGGACTAGAGCTACCCATCCTGGACTCTCCCGACGATGCCATGGAGAAATAATTTTTATTGGACAGTTTCCTAGCAATGGTAATTACTTAGTGTGGCAAATAATTTAATCCTACGCCATAGTATCATTTCTGATGATAAATTGGCCAATGGACCAGTGTATTGAAGCTCAAGAAACTTCTTTTGATGTTTTTGTCATGTTGCTGATAAATCTAGTTCCCACTGTGAGATACTTTTATATCATAGAAAAAAGGCTTTAAACACAATATGATAATATGTCAAACTCAAGAAGCCAGCAGAATCAATACCTAAGACTATGGAACTTTATACAATTGCAGAACCAATTATTCTTGTAGTGCCATTGTAAATCTAAATATTTTGGAGTGAAGAATAAGAAAAAGTAAAAACAAAGTTCCTCTTTTAGCATTAGTAGCCAATGAATTCATGATATATGAATTAATACTGAAGAAAATATTTGTATCTCAGCAAATCAAACCAAAAAGTGATATGTCATTCAAATAGTTTAATCAATAAATATTGGAGGAAAGTTTAATCATAGGCATTCATGTTTCACACAGATTATAAAATAGTAAAACAGTTTTATATAAAAAAATAGAGGAAACAATAACAAACTATTTGGAAACAATTGGTTTGTCCTGAAATTCTGTGTAGTACTGAAACTAGCATGGACTGTGCTTCTTCTGTAGTTGGATCATCAAAAGGATTTATACTGTTAATGAAAAAAGTAAACAATAATATTATAAAAATGCATTGCTAAGTATTGGTTACAAAAACAGTTGGCCATGAGTTGAAAACTGCTGGACAATGTGATGAAAATGGCAAATTAAACTTAATGAAGAATGAGAACAAATCAGCTACTTCACAGTGTAGCTCCAACAGTTATGGAGAGGAAGTGTTCTTATATGAATTAGCAAATGAGATGCTTGCTTTATTTACTCCTGAGCAATAAAAAGAATTTTTGTGGCAGACACTTTTCAGTCTGCAAGGTTATTTTATTTTACCAAGCTTATACACTGCCCCAATCATAATTGACACTGAATGGTTCACATATCTTATCCCATAAAGTGAGGTTAAAAATGTACATAAAAAGAAAAGAAGTAACAAACAACTTATAATTATGTGCGAAGCAGAATAAACAACTCAATTCAAATAGAATACCATATCCAAAGAAATAATGCATTTGTCGCTAAATCTTGATGAAGGAGCCCGGTTTTAATCACTTTTCTAAAATCCAGTAAGGTTGGAGGCCTCTTCTCTTTGAGAGAGAACAAGGAGAAGGACAGCAATTGAAAAGATGCAGAGAAGAGTAACAAAGATGATTAAGTGATTGGAGGTTAAAACGTATGAAGAACAGTTGCAGGAATTGAGTATGTCTAGTCTAATGAAAAGAAGAACTAGGGGTGATATGATAGCAGTGTTCCAATATTTGAGGGGCTGCCACAAAGAGGAGGGGGTCAACCTATTCTCCAAAGCACCTGAAGGCAAGACAAGAAGTGATGGATGGAAACTAATCAAGGAGCCAAGAACCAACCTGGAAATAAGAAGAAATTTCCTGACAGTTACAACAATTAGTCAGTGGAATGAGTTGCCTCCAGAAGTTGTGGATGCTCCAACACTGGAGGTTTTTAAGAACAGACTGGACAACCATGTCTCTCAAAGGGTCTCCTGCTTAAGCAGGGGGTTAGACTAGAAGCCTTCCAAGATCCAACTCAGTTATTCTATTATTCACCTCCAAAATCTCTGAAAATGATACCCACTGAGCAGGGGTGGGTTCTGGATCCTTTTGCTGCCGGTTCGCTCAGGGTCGCGCCATGCACGCGCACAGCAATCAAAAAATCGCTTCTGCGCATGCGCAGAAGCAAAAATTAGCTTCTGTGCATGCGCAGAAGCAAAATCCAAAATGGCAGCGCCCACGGAGACACCGACGGAACCGGCTCCGTGACGTCATTGCCGAGCTACTAATGGTTCTAAAGAACCGGTTAGAACCGGTAGGAACCCACCTCTGCCACCGAGTGAAAGGACCAAAAGAGAGCCTCTTCTACTTAATCTTATTGGATGGGCAGAAATAATATGAAATAGTTAATATTTAAATGAAGTAAACCCCTGAATACAAGACAAAACATATTACTGTCAAACAAAATAGTATGAGTGATAAGTTCAGAATTTGAAATGTAAAGTGAGGAAGGGCAATATGAGAATGTTCCCAAATGTTGCTGTAATTATTTATTATATCATTACATCAGTACTGCCAAACATCTTAGGGTACTGGGAAATAAAATTCAGAACTAATTTCTAAATTTAATCACTGAAAACTACTTTTTAGAAATCTTTTCATTTAACTAACATCAAAAGAATCCTAGCTTAGTCTCACAGAATAGGAGGAATTAATGGACATAATAATCCTAATTTGAAATTAAAGTGGAAGTGGTTCTTGATGAATTCTGGATACAGGTGAAGAATAAATACCCTCAAATTGGGGGGGGGAGTTCTGATAATCCACACACATTTTTCAACATCTTACCTGTGCATGTGAGAATTTTCTGTACTGAAAAAAACATAAAAGCAGCAAAAAGGGAGAGATTACATCTGGCGAAGTGTGCTTGTCCAGAAATCTGCCTGACATAAAATGGCTTTCTAAATCTTATCAAGCTCAAGAATCCCACTAAGTGACAAAACAGATGTTAAATCCTAATAAATTGCTATTTGTTAAATTCTCTCAGAGTAATCCAAAATTGGAAATAAAACAAGCACTATAGTAAATAAGCAAATTTCAAAAACTATTTCAATAAACATCATTTCTTGAGCTTGTAACTATAACAAGGTGTTTTCTAAAAAGAAAAAAACCCTTTAACCTTACAGAATCAATTAGCCTTAGGTCCTTACAGATTCTATTTTGAGAGGTCCTTGGTGCTCTCTGAGCTTGCTTGTTTTCTTGCAGACATCTCATTACCCAAACTAGGTAACATCATCAGTGCTAGTACTAATGATGTTACCTAGTTTGGGTAATTAAACGTCTGAAAAAAAAACAAGCAAGCTCAGAGAAGACAAAGGACCCCTCATGTCAATCCTGAGCTACAAATAGTCTCCTTTATTAGATTCTATTTTATTCAATAATCATAGCTATATGTCTTTAAAGTAACTATATTAGCAGAAAATGATACAGAATATATTTCTCATCAATGAAAAAAGTTTTGAGAAATAGCTTATTAAAAATCTATGCACTTTTCGATGCATTATGCACACTAGTGCAATGAAACTGTCAATAGTATTGTGGTTCTTCTCTTCTTTTACAAATAAATGACAAAAGAATACAAAAACAGTGTACCTCAAGATTCCTTAAACCTAACATTCAGGATAGTTTCTCTTCTATTTTCCATGAAGTGTAGCTGGATAGAAATCCTAAGCACATTTACTTACAGAGTATTTCCTACTATATTCTGCATATATGATTTCTAAGTAATGTGAGCATGATTGGGTTGCATGGCTTACTGTTTCATGCTTAGATCTTAAAACGTCATTATTCCCTAAGACCAAGAACATATCTTAAATTCAAGTGGCGAAAGTGTTAAAAAAAACCCAACAAAATTCTGGCAAAACAATATTCGTTGTATGCTACTGAGTCGAACTATGAAACAAAATACATTCAGTAAAATAAAATCAGCAATCAATAATAGGAATCTTACAACTGCAGATGAAGGGGATAAGACCGACTCAGATTTAGGCTTAAATGTATTACTGCTTCCCATTAAGTATATCAGGCCAAATACAAAGAAAGTATTGCAGATGCATAACACACAAAGAAACCACAAATCATTTCAGTATTTCCATACTGACTTTCAAGCGAGTCTCTTCAGTGCTTGGAGAAAAAGGAAATAAAAAGATACTGCCGTTTCATTCTAAATTTGGCCAGATTGTCATTTTAATCTGTGAAGGCTTCTCCATTACTGATGATAGATTCTCCATTTTACACACCTGAATATATTTATTGCATGGTAGAAAATCCACAACTCACATAATTATCAGTCTTGCTTCCCCAGATGTAAAGACAAAACAACTGTAGTATGTTTTAGGTTACCTGCCATTTTAAATTAGTGTTATTCACTAACTGTACATTTACCTTGGTCACTATTTTTTTTAATTCAGAAATTTTGAAACATTAGAGTTCCTTTTTTAAAAAAGAAACATTGCTAAAAAAATGGAGCACATAATCAAACACTGTATAAAACAAGATTGATTTTACCACAGTACTTTTAACTGGCAAATCTCTTTACTGGCTACATAGCATTCTGAAATTAAGTGCACCAAGGAGCAGAAATCATGTGAAGTAGGAATACTTTTTTAGAATAATTACATTAAAGCTAATCATGATTTGTTATTACTTTTCCTTAAGGCCAATGTATTTAGCATCTTCCATGCATAAGAAATAATATTAGCTCCAGGCTTGTTTATATTGTTTTCAAAATAACTCAAGTATTTTTTCCTTATAGCGTTGTTTTTTTACAACAGAGAAAGGTCCTGAATGAAACTGGTTGAAACTGCAATTCAGTATATATTTACCTATTATACCATTTTATTGAGGATTTTTTATATAAACATGCATTGTTTATCTTTAACAGGCTTCTTCACTTTGTATGCCAAAATGTTCCCTTTCACAGTAACTTATAATTAATGGGGAAAGAAGTGATTCATATTATCCTTGGATGCAGGCTGTGACTTCAGATGTTCAACACAAATGCAAAACATACTTTGATTTCTTGCAACCACAAAAGAAGAAAACTTATGTTTGGCACCATGTTTTCATATCTGAAGTCCTAAAATTATCCACAAATATCCACAATTTTAGAGGACTCATAAATTAACTGAGTATTGCAGCCATATCGTATGCACTCTGACCATAATCCTGCACTATTTTACTACATAATTAAGTTGCATAATGGATAGAACATCTAAATGCTGGTTTCAAAATAGCTACTTGGAATGTCAAAGTGACCACATTTGTTTTTAGCTATAATTGCATACAAACAAAATAAATGAACAAACACTTTTTTGCTGATCCCAGTATAAAAAGAAGGGCCTGTCATGTGCTGTAAATCAAGGGTAACCACAGTGTTTGGAATTGGGTGGAGGACACATTAGAAATACATCATCAGTTGGGACAGCCAAAGTTAATTTGAGTGAAATCATATGCTTCTGGTAGCACTACACAGAAAAAGATGTGATGGTTGAATAAAAGGTAGCTGTTGTGGCCCGCCAGCGACCCGTGCAGCTGGTAGCTGATTCCAACAGCGAAGAGGCTGTTGTGGTGATGCGCCAGCGGCCTGTGCAGCTGGCACCTGAGTTGGACAGTGAGGAGGTTGGTGAGGACTCGGTGCCAGAGGCGGAGATTCAGCCAGGGCCTTCAGAACCTCCAGAAGCTCCCATCAGTGAAGAGGAAGGAAGGGATGACGACGGTTGAAGTAATTTGCAGGAAACAACTCTTCATAATCACCTCGTGTATCTGATTCAGAAAATGTCTCTTTGGCTCTGTTTTTCCTGTGTTATCTGTTCTGCTAATTGCTTCTGGGCGTCTTGCCAAAGACTATTACATCAAGAGTTGAGTTATTTTACCTTGGACTCTTGTCGGCTGTTAATGAAGTTGAATTAACAGCCCTTGTTCATAAAAGACTGATTGAAACTGTATTTTTGTTTGAACAAACTACTAAGAAAGCTTATTAGTAGTCTTTATTTAGTAAAATAAGGTTTGCACGGACTTTGTGTGTGCTGCGTTCTTCGTGGTTCGTAGCTGGGGCAGAACAGTAGCCATGTGTCCGGCTATACAGAAAACACATCTCTACTGGAATTTCTGTAGTGGGGATGGGGGTACCTGTGGCTCTCTAGATCTTGCCAATTCTTATCACTGACTTTCCAGTGGGCCTGATGAAAGTTGTAGTCAACAACATCTAGATTCTCAGATCCACTGCTGTGAAGGATTAGAACGATTGTTTATTCCAAATTGGCTCAAAGCTAAAGCAGAAAAATAAATCCAGGGGGCTTGAAGTTATCTTCAGTAGCCAGCATAACAGATCATTTGGTGACCTCCATGGTGTGATATGTTTAAATTATAGTATTTATTGCTAATTTTCTAATGCACCTATAAATCAGTGTATGTAAATTTTATGCCAAAACATCCCTTTTCTGATGATATGCAGGCAGCCACTATAGTTATATGTTTTGCTGCTTTCAGCTTTACACTTAAAACAAGAAAAAGATTAAGGTTCAGCTTAACATTTTTTAAAAAAATGTGCAGAACCCAACAATGATGCAAGAACAGACACATTGGGAAATACAGTATATCTATTTATCTATAAAATTTCAACCCTGGTTTATCAACATTTGGCCTCACGGTAATATAAAATAAGAAAATTAAGCAAAAACTATAGAATCACCACAATAGAAGAAGCAATTCAAAAGCAATTAAAATATTTATCAGAAATTGTTGAAAGCAAGTAAACCACATGAGATCAGGTTGTATTTTACTAGGCATCTATAAGTTATATTTGCGCATTCAGAAAAACTAAAATATTGTATAACTTTTGTCTATCATTCCTGTTTCACCTACATTTCATCATACTAAACTCCACATCTAGCACTGAAAATGTGCAAGATATAGTCTTATTTAGTTAAAGCAGTCAGAAATTAAGCTGCTAAACTGTGAATTAGAGTCTTCTTCAGGAGCAATCAAAAGCCCCATAGACAAGGTATTACACTAATTTCAAGGAAGAGTTTCAAAATGTGAACACTGCCACTGAAAACACTACTCTTCCTAGTAACCACCAAAGGAAAGAACCCACACTCAGATGACTAAAAGCACTGAAACAGAATGAAAGTGTTCTTGCAGACAACCATTTTATGAGAATTGATAGAATGATGACAGTGTTGAATGTTAAAGCCTTCAACAGTGAGACACACAATGCTAAGATGCAAGGATATGTTATTCATTCTTTTTCTTTCAAGGATATATCCTACAATTGATCTATCTGAATCTATAAGATGTCATGGATCAATCTACCTGTTTCTCTATTTGTGTGTGAATGTACGAATGTACACACATACAGTGCATACACAACAGTGGTGGGTTGCTACTGGTTCGGACCGGTTCGCGCGAGCCGGTGGCGGAAATTTGGCCCAGTTCGCCGAACCGGTTGTGATGGCTGGCTTGCCACGCCCCCGAACTGGTTCCCCAGTCGCCGCCGCTTGAAAGCGGCTGGCAACAAACCCTCTGTGCATGCGCAAAGGCTTCTGCGCATGCACAGAGGGTCAGCACCCGGATGTAACGTGTGAAGCGCGCACTTCCGACGCGACACGCGCACTTCCGAACCGGTAGGGAAGGTAAGAGAAACCCACCACTGATACACAAACACAACATAAGATAGTCCTTGCTTAACAATGGTAATTGGGACCAGAATTTCCATCGCTAAGTAAAGTGCAATATCACATTACCATATCGCTAAGTGATGGTAATTCCAGAATTGCCTTTGGTGAGAAATTTAGCTATATAAATTTGATTAATAAATAAATCTCGGCAATCCCCATCATTAAGCGAGGATCATGGGTCATTAAGTGAGGACCTTCTCTCAACTACCTGCCAGTTTCCAACAAGAAGAGTCAATGGGGAAACCAGTAATAAGGTGCAAGTTTCAGCTGGTTCATCAGTAGGTCTGTGGGTGGGTAAGCAGCTGCTGCAATGCAGCAACCACAGCAAGGCTGGAGGGAGGGTGCATAGGTGTCTTCTGTAGGTAGGACGTTGCTATGAGTGCACAAACATGATCTTCAGAGTCTCATAGTCTGTAGCTGGGCTTTTCAGGAAAAAAACTGTGTAAGTGAGCAACTTATAGCAACAACTTTCTCTGATGGCTTCCCCATTGACTTTGCTTGTGGGAAGCCAGCAGGATGTTGTGGCCCGCCAGCGGCCTGTGCAGCTGGTAGCTGATTCAGACAGCGAGGAGGCTGGTGTGGTGATTCACCAGCGGCCTGTGCAGCTGGCCCCAGAGTCAGACAGTGAGGAGGCTGGAGAGGGCTCGGTGCCAGAGGCAGGGATTCAGCCAGGGCCGTCAGAACCTCCAGAGGCTGCCATGAGTGAAGAAGAAGAAGAGGAGGAGCCTGTTCTCAATGCGCACACGTGCAGAGCTGCCAAAAGGCAGGAATGGCTCCTGAGGAGAAGGACTGTTCGGAAGTAAGGCTTGTGGATAATTGGCCACTCCCATAGCCTATTTAAGTGAGGCAAACGACTGGCCAATTTGCAGGAAACAACTTCGTTCATTCATTCCACGTCTTGTCTTGACTTCAAAACTCCTGTTCGGCTCTTGTTTGAAGAGTGTCAAGTTTCCTGCAAATTGCTTCTGGGCATTTTGCCAACAACAGTAAAATTGTGTGGATTATCTACTGTTATCAGAAAGACTTTTGTTCTTTTGGCTTGGACTACTGCCGGCTGTTAAGAAGGTTAATTAACAGCTTTTGCACCAAAAAGACTGATTTATACTTTCTTCGACTTTAGAATGACTGCTAAGAAAGAGAATTAGTAGTTGTTAATAATAAAACAAGGTTTGTTTGGACGCTGTTTGTGCTGTTTTCCTTGGGCCGGCAGCTGGGTGAGAACACAGGAAAGGTCACAAATGGCAATTGCATGACCATTCTACATGACCATGGAATACTGTAAATGTCATAAGTGTGAGCCAGTTATTAAGCTACTTAATAACTGGTTCGCACTTATGTGACATGACCATATGAGTGCCGGGGCAACCAGAACTTTGAGGCCTGATCGTAGATACCACTCATTCAGTACCACTGTAATTTCAGATTTTCACTGAATATGTGATCATTAACTGAGAATGTTTTCTTCTTCTGTTCAATCATGTCCAATTCTCGAGGACTGCCTGGATAAGTCCCTGCAGTTTTCTTGGTTTTTTTCAGAAGTCATTAGCCCAGGGGTCGGCAACCTTAAACACTCAAGCAGCCATCTGGACCCGTTTCCCACAGAAAACAAAACACCGGGAGCCGCAAAACCTGGGTGGGCATGGCCAACTCGATGTCACTCACTCCCACCAAGTCACATGACCCCAAGCCACACCTACCCAGGCTTTGTGGCTCTCTCTGTTTTCTTTTCTATGGGAAACAGGTGTATCTCTCTCTCTCTCTCTCTCTCTCTCTCTCTCTCTCTCTTCCTCTCTCTTTCTCCCTCTCCCCCCTCCCATCTCTTTCTCTTTCTCTCTCTCCCTCCCCTCTCTCCCTCTCCCCCTCTCTTTCTCCCTCTCTATCTCCCTCTCCCCCTCTCTTTCTCCCTCTCTCTCATCTCTTTCTCTCTCCCTCTCCCCCATCTCTCTCTTTCTCCCTCTCTCTCCTCTTCATTCTCCCCTTCTCTCTCTCTCTCTTCTGAGGAACGATCGCCATCCATAGTGGAGGCTTCCCTTCAGGTGACCCTCCTCCCCCTCGTGACCCCCTGGCCAGTTTGGGGGGGACAGGAGGGTGCGCCCGCATGGGAAGACCCTGAAGCGAGTGCCAAAGCGCAGCAAAGGCGTGCGGGCCGGCTGGCCGCTTGCTTAAGGAGGGTCTTAACAGGACGCAAAAGAACACGGCTTCTCTCCTGCACACAGGCTCTGGCCATCGCCTTGCCGTGTCATCCCCCTCCCGGCAGCTCTTCGGCCGAGTGCAGAGGGCGCTTCTCTCCAGCCCGAAGCAGCAGGAAGCGAAGTCTGTGTTACGCGCAAATGTGCTGCGAAGGCAGGTACAGGGTCGCTTCTCTTCTGCACTAAGGCTCCAGCCATTGCCTTGCCATGTCCCGTCCCTCCCGCACGAGAGGAGGGGGAGGGTCACCAGAGCCTTAGTGCAGGAGCAAAGCGGCCTGTACCTGCCTTCGCAGCACATTTGTGCGTAACACAGACTTCGCTTCCTGCCGCTTCGGGCTGGAGCTCGCGCCCTCTGCACTTGGCCAAAGAGCTGCCGGGGGGTGGGACGTGGCAAGGCGATGACCGGAGTCTTCGTGCAGGAGAGAAGCCGCGTCCTTTTGCGTCCTGTTAAGACCCTCCTTAAGCCAGTGCCCGCCCGCCCCGCACGTGCCTTTGCTGCGCTTTGGTGCTCGCTTGAGGGTCTCCCCGTGCATGCGTACCCTCCCGGCCCCACCAAAGCCAGCCAGGGGATCGTGGATGAGGGCTGCTGGCCCATCCCCCTTTCTGACGTCCCCTCCTCCCGGATCCCATTCCCAACCCACCAGCCCTTGTGTTAGTGAGGCCGGCATCGGTCGCGGCCGGGCCAGGCCAGTGTCTCGGGGCGGAGAGCAGGTTGCGCATCTCCCCAAGCGACCGAGGCATGCCCAGCACCAACAAGGGCTGGAAGAAGCTCCACAAGAGTGAGGCACCGGAGAATCAGCCCCAGCCATTTCTCCATCCCCCGCCGTTGCCCTTACCTTCTCAGGCCAGGCGAGGGAGGCGAGGGTGAGGGCCAGGGCAGCCAGTGATGGGACAGGGAGCCGCGGCAGAGGGCCCAAAGAGCTGCATGCGGCTCCGGAGCCGCGGGTTGCCGACCTCTGCATTAGCCATTGCCTACTTCCTAGGGCTAAGAGAAAGTGGTTGGCTCAAAGTCATCCAGCTGGCTTTCTGACTAAGGCAGGACTATTTCCAGCCCGATGCCAGTATTTATGTATATGTAACAGAGGAAAAGAGGAACAGAGTTGGAAGGGACCTTGTAGGTCATCTAGTCCAACCCCCTGCTCAAGCAGGAGTCCCTACATCATTTCCGACAAATGGAAGTCCAATTTCCTCTTGAAAGTCTCAAGTGTTGGAGCTCTCACAACCTCCGAAGGCAAGCTGTTCCACTGGTTGATCGCTCTCACTGTCAGAAATTTTCTCCTTATTTCCAGGTTGAATCTCTCCTTGGTCAGTTTCCATCCATTATTTCTTATCTGATTTCTGTT
>QLTV01002657.1:1998826-2014502 GCA_003457575.1 Thermophis baileyi
GTTTTGCTGAAGTCTAAGTATATTATGTCCACAGTATTTCGCTGGTCTACTAATTTAGTCACTGTGTTGACGAATGAAATGAGATTGGTCTGGCATGATTTGTTCTTAACAAACCCGTGTTGGCTGTTTGTTATTTGTTTACTTGTTTTTAGGTGTTGGCTGATCTGTTTTTTTTTTTATGTATGTTTATATGTGTATGTTTACATGTGTATATGTGTGAATAAATGTATGAAAATTATAAGAAAATAAATTTAATAAAGGACTTTGATAGAAAAGTATCCTAAATACAGTTTTTTCAAATATATTTATTTTTGGAGGAGGAGGAGGAGAAGAAGAAGGAGGAGGAGGAGTTCTTTAGCATTCTGCAAAGGCTAAAGCTTAGAGGCAGGAACCAGTGATACCCAGGCTAAAGAGGACTGTTATAGAAACCTATTTCAGCCACCTATGACCATTAAAGAAACTACCAAGTATTTGTTACCTTGGAAAGGCAGAAGAAAGGAACTTCAGAGTATAAATGCTAGAGCACTGCTATATCAAGGCTATGAATTCTTGCTCTACAGTAAAAAAAAATACCTTAAAGCTTCATTACTTTCTCTAATAACGATTCTACATTAGCTGAGTCATGCCTGGAAGTCTTTTATCACATCCAGCCAAGAGCTAAACTATGGGTT
The DNA here is from genome assembly GCA_003457575.1 of Thermophis baileyi. Taxonomy (NCBI): domain Eukaryota; kingdom Metazoa; phylum Chordata; class Lepidosauria; order Squamata; family Dipsadidae; genus Thermophis; species Thermophis baileyi. The sequence continues at coordinate 1,999,498 of QLTV01002657.1, forward strand.
AAGTATCTGGAAATGTGTGATTTACTGCAAAGCACTGGTGTGAAGCCTGACATATTTAGGCTAAGTCCAACCTCCTGCCTAATTCAGGAATTGAATTTAAAGCATCTATGACAGATGGCTCCCTAACCTACACTTGGACACATCCAATGAAGGAGGGAACACTACCTTTCTAGATAATTGGTTCCACTGTTGAATTGTTCTTACTATTAGAACTTTTTTCTAGCATTTTAATTGGCACCTGCCATTCTGTAGCTTTTAGTTATTTTTTTGTGCCCTGTACTCTTGAACAAGAGAGATCAGGCCCTGAACTTTAACAACATGATTTCCTTCAATTATTTGAAAAGTGCTATCGCCTACCCTCACCATTCTCCTCTTTTCAAGGCATTCCCATTTCCTTCAATCCTTATTTGTAGGACTTGATTGTAATTCCCTGATCATCTTGGTTGCCATTCTCTGAAACTGTTTCAATTCTACTTGGTCCTTCTTATAATAAAGTACCAATACACAAGGTAGGATCTTACAAAGAAAAATAGATGGAATTATTACTATCATGACTTTGAAATGATGTGTCTCTTGATATTGTCTAAATACAGGTAGTCCTCATGATACTTAGTTGAGATCAGCAACATGGTCATTAACCCGAGCAGTTCATTTAGTATTATAAGTACCATGAGAGTACTTATGATTTTACTTCAGCTTTCCTTTGCTTTACAGATTGGTGAAGGTCATAAATGTAAGGACTGGTCATAAAGTTATTTTTTTCATTACCATCTTAAGTGCAATGGTTGCTAAATGAGGAAGACATTAAACATGGACTCCTGTAGCATTTGCCTTCTTCACAGGCACATCATATTCCTTGCTCAGTTTACTCTCAACTTGTCTTTTCTGCAAGTACAATTACTAAATCAAATTTTGCTCACTCTATATTTTTACATTTGATTTTTGTTTCCTAGATTAAGAATACTGCTTTGTCTCTATCTGTTTCACTCTGTTACTTACAAAATATTTCCTTTACTCAGTGGTGAAATCCAATTTTTTTTACCACCGGTTCTGTGGGCATGGCTTGGTGGGCGTGGTGTGGCTTGGTGGGCGTGGCTTGGTGGGCATGGCAGGGGAAGGATACTGCAAAATCCCCATTCCCTCCCCACTCCTGGGGGAAGGATATTGTAAAATCTCCATTCCCACCACACTCTGGGGCCAGCCAGAGGTGGTATTTGCCAGTTCTCTGAACTACTCAAAATTTCCGCTACCGGTTCTCCGAACTACTCAAAATTTCCGCTACCAGTTCTCCAGAACCTGTCAGAACCTGCTGGATTTCACCCCTGCCTTTACTGTTTTGTTTTTAGATATTCACCAAGCTTTTTGAGGTACCACTTCAAATTCTTTTTGTCTTTGATTTTTCTTTCCCAAATGGAACCGTTTGCAATTGGGCTTTTAATATTTGTTAATAATAATATTACAAATATTAATATTTGTACTTTTATAACTGTCTGGTTTGGTACAGCAACTAAACAGGACAGGCACAGACGTCAACGGATAGTTAGGACTTCAGAAAAAACAACTGCAACTAGCCTGCCTTCCACTGCGGACCTGTACACTGCATGAGCTAGAAAGAAGACTGAGAAAATATCTCCCTCACATCCTGGACATAAACTGTTTTCAACTCCTCACCTCAGGATGCCACTACAGGACATTGCATGCCAAAACAACCAGACACAAAGACAGTTTTTTCCTCCATGCCATCATTTTGCTAAACACATAATTCCCACAGCACTGTCTATGCCTAAAGATATCTAACCATGTAGCATGACTGTATTACTATTACCCTTCTCATCTTTCCTATTACCTACTCCTATTGGTATCTTATGACTATCACCTTGTTGGTTGTATCTTATGATTTAGAATTTATCCCTTTGTTGCTTGTATGTATACTGACAGCTTGTGCACCGGACACAAATTCCTTGTGTGAACAATCACATTTGGCCAATAAAGAATATTCTATTCTATTCTATATCTCTTAATTTAAGAACTCCCATTCATCTTGAGTTCCTTCTCTTGTTCTCTCTCTCTATATTTATTAGTCAGATTCAATTCTATGGAATCATCTGAGTTTATTTACATCTGTTTGCTCTTTAAAAATAAGAGATACTTTTGATTACACTTCACTTTTCCTTAAAATCAAGAACTTCCAGTATCTCCCAAATATTTGTTATTTCTAGTTCTTCGATTATGACTTTTCTATTTAGCTTAGTAAAAATAAATAAATAATACATTTTAAAAAACTGACTCTTTTCTGCCTTCTTCCTGTTGACACTTCCATTCTGTGTAGGAAGAAAGTTATCGGGAATTAACTGGAAAGACCAGATCTGTCTCCCAATAAATGTCAGGGTATCTCAAGTCTCCCATTACTTCTTGCTTGTTTGAAAGATTGTTAGTTTGAGTTTGATGGTATCATCCACATCTTTTGCAATCTGCTTTTTCAAGGTACCATACACATCTTGGGGCAGGCTACAATAGCATCAACATCAGTATTACTCTTATTTGTTCCTTTGCCTAATTTAAGCCATGTGCTCTCTGTAGCACTGCCAGTTTCATTCATTTGGATTTCTGATTAGAAATTGATTTTTTTAAAGAAAAAAATGGTGCATTTTCTCCTACTCTGAGCAAGCTACATTTTTGAGTTGTTATGTTTGAGGAATGGAAATCATTGTAAAGATATCTATTAAAGTAGTAGTAACACCTCAACCTCATCTTGTTTACTGCCCATACTCATACTGGTATATAATAAATAAAGACCATGGATTTTATGGGCCAATGTATAAAGTTACAATAGTCACAGCATCCCCATGGTCATGTGATCAAAACTCAGGCACTTTGCAACCAGCAGGCTTTTACAACCATAGTCACATGTTCACCATTTGAAAGCTTCACAACTGGCTTCCAACAAGCTGAGTCATAGGAGAAACGATATCCTTACGATTTACATTGACTGGTTCCTAATATGATTTGATTGCTTATTTGTACCCGGACTATCATTAAGTGTTGTACCTTATGATTCTTGACGAACATATCTTTCCTTTTATGTACACTGAGAGCATATGCACCAAGACAAATTCCTTGTGTGTCCAATCACACTTGGCCAATAAAAAATTCTATTCTATTCTATTCTATTCTATTCTATTCTATTCTATTCTGGCAGTAAAACCATCATTCGCGATCATGTAATGTTCTACCACTAGTAGAAAGGCTTTTATTTGTTTCTCTTTCACTCTGTTGTTTGCTGTTAAGTTAGTCAAACACAAATTCTTAATTTTAATGAAGATTTATCAGGGATTTAAATACATCAGGGATGTATTTCCCTAACAAATACCTGTCAGGTGTCTTGTCATAGTGCAGCCCACAATCTCTGCGGACAGTTTCTCCCAACTCTATTCAACCATCTTGATAAACTCTTATTAGCTCTACCTGTTCACTCATTCAGTGACTTTACTCCATGGAATTTGGCTGCTTTATATTCCTCTTACAGTCTCTGCTTACTCAGTAGGAAGCAATCACTCACACGGGGCATCACCAGTTCTTAGGACATCATAGTCTTGCAATCAGCGGCTTGTCCAGAGATTAGCTTTTTACCCCTCACAGCTGAGCACACAATCAGTCACAATACAGTTTCTCTGATCTAACTCTTGCTCCCCTTTGAACCCACCTGGCAAGCTCCTGTTGGCTATCCCTGTTTAGTTGCTCAACTAACTTGTGTTTTTTTTTTAAAGTTTTATTATGAAGGAGGAGAAACATTAAATAAAGAACTTCATACAAGTCTCACTTTAATAAAACTTCTCATGAACTCATTTGTGCTGGATTAACATATGAGAAAATTATTTCTACATTAAAATTAATGCATCATAAAACAATAGCCATGTTTCAGACTGAAATACTTTTATTTGAATCATAGTTCTCAACAATGGCCATGAATACACCCTTCATATTGCCATCATGAATATTGTATAAAAATTGAAAATAAACTAAAAGTAAAATTAGAACACATCTTTATAAATTACAATATGTCAAGCTAACAAATGGTAGACTTGTCATATTGAGCAACTAAATGTCTAAATGATCAGTCAGCAATCCTAGCGCAAAGGAGGGGGAAGCCACCGGCTTTGTTGGCTATAAAGCTGCTGCTCGATTTTTTCATACTGCCATTCTACTCTATTAGCAAAGCCTAACACAATTAGGTATGAATATGCAGTAATAACATGCAGATTGTTCCTTCACAATTGCCCCAAGGCAGCCGTCTCAGCTTTTCTGTGCCTGATTCCTTCAACATCATTACAGGCTTGGCAAAATTCATGGGGGGGAGGGGAGAGAATACCTCCGCCTTTCTTGCATGAGGCTAGCTAGTAAAATCATTAGTTGTTGTTAACCATTCTCTCTCAATAGGTTTGTTCACAGTGCTCCCCAGCTCCCTGCCACTCCTGCAGTTGTACATGTTTCCCTTGGGTAATGTTAGACACTACATTTGAGCCTGCCAGAACAATTAACCCTACTGTTAATTAGAATGAAATGTCAGGCACACAGATGGTACAAGCTGGCACCCTGCCATCCCGCCAACTGCTGCTGAAAGCAGCTACCCTACTGCTGACAGCTGCTCAGCCATGTCCCAAACCAGCAGATGTCAGAACTTTCCAGCTGAGGAAAGCTTTCAAGGGGGGTGGTGAGTGGGGGTGGGGGTGGAAAACAGAGGCAGAAAGAAGAAAAGGGAATGTCTGAATCCCAGCAGTGATTACTATGGTTTTATCATCACTGTTTTTTGTTACCTGTTGTCATACTGTATCAGTCAAGCAGAGGTTTAACAAGTAGCATGATGCAAATTAAAAAAAGAAAAAAAGAATGACACTAATCATCAGAGCATTCTGCAAAAGCAATATTACTGGAACATGAAGCTAAATATAAATTAAAGACCTAATATGCCGAATCTCATATTTTTCTAGCTACTTTAAGATAATTTTGGAATAACATTTTAAGACACAACTAAAAAAAAAAAATCTAGGTAGTTTTACATGCAGTATGTTTGAAAGGAATTTCTTGTCCTTTTGTGAATCTGTTATATAGTACAGACTTCCAAACAATCCCTAAATGATATAGCAAAATCTGGTGAATCCTATATATGTAGAGATACAGATAGAGATCAAGATGATAGAGATTGGATTTAAACCAGAAAACAAATATTCTTCAGATTAAGCAACCAAATCAACAGCATTTATTGCATTTCACGGGTGCATATACATTATATTTTTATTGTTCCAAACTATATATTGTACAAACTGTTAAAGCCCAAGAGCATTGCTAATAAACAAGATGATACATTTTCATATAATTCTGCAACATTTCCAATGAAGAAATTTCAACTTCAAGTAATCAAACTTATTTTTTTCATTTATTAGACATCTGTATCCTGTATGTATTACTGTATTTATATGATCTATTTATATAGTTCATTAAGTTACAATTTTAATTCCTAGTTCATACACTATACTTCAATTTCTTTGATAAAATTGCATTATATATTTACAGAAAGAAACTTATACATAGTCAACTGATAATATATGGGGAAAAATACAAAAAGTTTGTTACAACAAAAATAAAGTTATTGAAGAAATTGCAATCTTGTAAGTACTTTGAGAGTAAACATTAAACAAAGGAGAATTTCTTTGGTGTAAATATGCATAGATTCAGAGGTGGGTTCCTCCCGGTTCGGACCAGTTCTTTAGAACCGATAGTAACTTGGCGGCCTGGGTCGCTAGAACCGGCAGCAACCCAGGCCTACCACGCCCCCGAACTGGTTCTTTCGGGGGCGCCATAGGCGGCGCCATTTTGTTTTTTGCTTCTGCGCACGCACAGCTTTTTTTAAGCACTGCGCATGCACAAAGCGCGCCCACGTAACACTGAGCAAACCGGCAGCGAGGAAAACCAAAACCTACCCCTGCATAGATTTGCTAGTTAAAGTTTAGTGTGTATTCTTACAGCGTTGTTTGTTGTAGCCAACAAGCAGCTTTATGTTCGCCATTAGACATGCTGTAGAACTACATTCCATGCCATTCCAAAAAAACCAAATTGAAGACCCCAAACATCCACACTTCATTTTATTCATCCGAGTAGCCTGAAGATGAGACCATGAAGAACATCTTGTTCTAGCCCCAGAATCGTTTCTAAGTTTCTTTATAATACTAAACATTTTTTATATAAAAATAATTATCACAGTGTTTCCATTTGTATAATAGCAGAGTTGGTCCCAGAAGAAGTGATAGTAACTAAATACATTTTTGGGTCAAAAATACTACTGTTTCTTCATATTAAAAGACTGTTGGCTTAAAAATAAAGTATAAGCCCATTGTGCTAAGTGTTTTCTAAATGGAGAGGAAAAAAATATACATGATGTCCCTATTCTAAGTTTTGAAACCATTCAGTTTGCAACTATTATTTTAATGCTTATATTCTACCTTAAATAGATTAGTGAGATATATCAGAATGGTAAAAATATGTCATCGCTGTCTAAATGTAACACATAGAATCATAAAAATTCAATAATCAAATTTTAGACTCCTGAAAAAGAAAGCTCAAGGGCAGATCAATAATCTTTTGTGAAACTAAACAGAATTGTTGCTCAGAGATAAAAAGAAATACTGTATTGTTACTTGCTGGTAAGAATTAAAACAACAGGTTTTTTTTTAAAGCAGTCTTATCAAGCAAAGTTATTTTAAGGTTCTCTTCTAAAATAGCAAATCAATATGCCACACACAGAAACACTGCTTCCTGACTCCACACCTATTGTGTAGGAAGGGCTAAAATATACAGAACTTTGTGACAAAATTATCATTAATGTGACTTCCAAAATATCAAAGTTTGGTAGACAAAATTGTGTTAAAATACCAATATTCCTCTACAGCCATCTTGTAGCCAAGGAAGAATAATCATCCACAACAACATCTGGCTACCTGATATGCCAGCGGAAATTCCCAAGAAATGTCTGACATGACAAGACTAATGGCTGGAAGTGACCTCAATAAATGAACATAAATGACATTTCTAGGACATGGTTCATAATTCAAAACTTCTCAGGACACAACTGAGGAAAGAATATAGGACTGTAAGAATCTAACCGATAACTCTGAATGTTGAATTGGCGAAAAGACTGCTAGGGTCAATGTACACATAATATTAATTACCACAGTATGCACTGCTAACCTTATTATCTCCCACTTCATTGTTGCCCTTTTCTTACAAACATGGCCACTAGCTTTTTTCCTCAATAAAAGCTGTTCATGTATATCAACAATCCTCTTAAAACATACTGCATTATATATGATACACAAAAGGGTATGAAACAATAACTTAATCATTTCATTACATTATGCCATAACTCTTATTTTTGCTGCAGAAGACTAATATAGTTGTACCTCTGCTATTTCTTTTCAGTGAACAGGATATGCCACTTCATTCTTAAAATTTCTCTGACCAAATGAGGGTTACAATCAGGGAAGAACTTTCTTCCTTCTTCCAATCCTGTAATAGAAAAGGGGGATTTTCAGAAGAGCGGCAAGATGGCAAAGATTTGAACCTCCCCATTTAATTATAATAGTTTCAGTTCAGCCCACCTTTTTTTAAAAAAAGAAAGGTTGCAATCACGGAGACATATAAGTTGCTTCTTTCTAGACTGGAAGAGATTTGGTCAATGCTAGTGATAATAATATCCAATGGAACAAGAGGCTAAGCCTAAAACTCCTTTAGGACAGAAGGAATTCCTTTTGCATTTCTAAACCAGGATTGTTTCAGTTAAATGTAGTTTGTCATGCTTATCCTTCCCACTCCTCTATTTATATTGCATAGGGCAGAGCAGAAATATTGTTTTCTATCTTCTCTTTAAATCAGTGGTTCTAAACCTTTTTTTGGCCATGCCCCACCTAAGCATCTCTAAAATCCTGATGCGCCCCCCCATGACATATAATTCCTACTATTCAAAAAGTGAATTCCTACTCACGCGGAGGAAGCCTAAAAGGCCATTAACTTGGTTTAAACAAGGTTCCAAAGAACATGGCATCCATGAAAGAGAAAAATAAAAGAACAGTAGAAGACAGTAGACGTACTGAGGAACTTAAAAAATAATAGTATGAAGGGATATGAAAAAGCAGCAAATAAAGTTTCAAAACATATAATAGAGAACTAAAATGCATAAATATAAAATAATTTTAATAAAAGCTTTTTCTGTAATACTTTGATCATATTAATTACTATACATGTTAAAATAAAGGTACCTAACAAATTCAAAATACAATTTGAGCTCACCTCAAGATCATATTTACAATGCAATCCTATGCATGTCTACTCAGAAGTAAGTACCATTGTCTTCAATGGGGCTTACACCCGGGAAAAAGTTGTAGGATTGCAGCTTTAGTCTACTTAAGTTAGTGAGATCCTTGTGCTTCTGCAGAGAGATTTTATATTAGGCTCCAATTTAGTCAGCTTCATTTTCAAGTCTCCTCGTTCAGTGATATCCAGTCGATTTCTTTTCTTCAGTAGCAAATCATTTACAGCACTAAAGCCACATTCAGCTAAATATGAAGATGGGAACGGTAACAGCAGTTTTCTTGCAAAGTAGGTTGAATTTGGGTATTTAGTTTCTGTCTCATTACAAAGCCATGCCATCGCTCCTTTTATATTGAATAAAGTTTTTAAGTGAATCATCGTTTTGCATTTCCGAGAGTTCTTCTTGCATTGCATACTGCATTGAAACATCAGATAGATCCACCAGCACTGGCTGCACTGCCCATGTTGGAAAATCAATTTGTTTTAAATCAGAAAATCTTTCTTTCAAATCAGAGGCCAATATTTTCAAATGATCCACATTGACAAGTACAGCAGCATCAGTCACCTCACATTTTTTTAGCCAATGAAACGTGTCAAAATTTTTGTCAGAAATATGTTTTTGATATAACTCTATAAATGTAATGAAGCCAAATATCTTCGCCTTTGCATCAACAAGACTTTTATTTGTTCCTTGAAGTTGTTTATTCAACATATTCAGTTTTTCAAAGATATCTGCTAAATAACTCACAAATGCTTTACCATCAACGGTTAGCAGGTGCTTCATTTCAGGCTTGTCACTTACAAAGTCACTAAGAACATCAAGTAGTTCCATGAATCTTTTTAAACAATTTCCCTTTGAGAGCCACCTTACCTCAGTGTGGTACAAGTCTCACATGGTCTGCATTTTTATCTTCACAAAATTGCTTGAAGAGATGCTCACATTTGGCATTAGCTTTGATAGCATTGATACATTTTATAACTGATTTTAGTACCTCATTAAGAACAGGAGAAATATTTTTGGACACTAAGTTCTCTCTATGAATAACACAGTGCACAAGAAGCATTTCTGGATTCTCATCTTTCATCAATTTTAAGCAGCCATTTTTCTTGCCCATCATAACAGGAGCACCATCTGCAGCACAAGATGTTATGTTTTCCATTGATATATTATTGACATCTAAGTAATTTTTTAGCTTATTATATATATCAGTGGTGGTCTCTAATGATTTGCAGAATAACATTTCTTCAGCAAATTCACCTTTATATATCTTGCATAGGTTAGCAATATGGCCTCATTGTCTCTCAGAGTTGATTCATCCATTTGTACTGAGAATTTTCTTGATTTCAGCTTTTCAACAAGTTGTGTTTCAATATCTTCACTCATTTCATCTATTCTTCTGCTAACAGTATTGTTACTGAGTGGCCTGGCTTTCACATCTTTGTCATCTTTTTCCAGAACTGTTTTAAGAAATGTTGATATTGGTTTAATTAAATCCTCTCCTATAGTAAGATTTTTTCCAGAGTTAGCAATCAGTAAAGAAATTTCATAACTAGCCTCAAGAGTACGACTGACAGTAACTGTGCAGTGAACAGAGACTGTATTGTTGATCTTTTTTCAAACTTCTCCTTTAAAGACTTGAAGTAATTAAAATCTGAATTTACGTACACACTATGTTTCGCCTTCAAATGCGCCTCAAGACGACCTCGTTTCATTGATTCGTTGGTCAAGCATTGTTGGCATAAGAGGCGGAAAGGTGACCGTTCATCATGGATAGCGGGTATGAAGCCAAGTTTTAAATATTCTTGTGAATACTGACAAACTTTTTTCTTGCTTGCACTACTCATTTTATGCATACGCTTTGTGACTAAAAGAAATAAATGTGAGAAAAACTTATGAAATGATGCAAATTATTAAAAGAAATAACTATTAAAAGAAGATGGCGCAGAAAGAGAGAAATTTAAAAAACATTCTTAGCTTAATTTATGAATAATAAGATTGTCATGACCGAAAGGGGGGTTGTAACATATGACCCCCCCCCCCCACTCGCCCTCTCGGTGTCATGAACGAAAGGGGGGTTGTAACCAGGGGTGAAATGCTCCTGGTTCGGGCGTGCCTGCCAGTCATCGGGGAGCCGGTAGCAACGGCAGAGCGAGGCTTTGCCCACCCGCCCTGACGCCGCCATTTGGGTTCTTTTACCCTCTGCGCATGCGCAGAACACTTTGCACATGCGCAGAGGGTAAAAGACCCCAAATGGTGGCGTCCGGGCGGGTGGGCGAAGCCTCGCGCTGCCGTCGCTACCGGCTCTCCGACCACCGGCAAGCACGCCCGAACCGGGAGCATTTCAGCCCTGAAATGAAAGGGGGGTTGTAACCTATGACGCCCCCTACTCGCCCACTCGGTTTGAACCTGCAGCTTAGTGGAGAAATTCTTTGGTAGTTCAGTACGTGAAGGTGAATCACAGAGGCCTGGCAAGGCTTACGCATGCGTGGCCCAGCCCCAGATTGCTCTGAGAGGAAAAGTCTTGTAAAACACGGCCTGGGAAAACACAGACTAAAAATAACTGTAAATCTAGAAATTTCTTACTTAAACTTGGGTCCTGGTTCTGTATCCTCACTGCTGGGCTTCCCCCAGCAGCCATCCACTCTGTCTCCCCCCAGAGCAGCTCTCCCTGCAACCACCCAGCAGCAAATCCCACAGGAAAGAGAGAGAGAGAGAGAGACTCTGCCAGTCCCATGATCCTTAGTGGGAACACATCTGATTGGCTGGCAGTTGCTCCCTCCTCCCCCCAGCTGGGATATCCTTTTCAGACCAGGCCCTAGGAAATGCACTTTAACAAAGACAACAAATAGGTAAATGAAACACAGCTGTTTCATCACAAATATATAAGAACAATTAGCAGGCTTTCAAAAATTCAGTTAATAGCTCATTTTCGAATTGCCCCCATTAAAAATCAAATTGCCCCCCTGTGGGGCGTGGGCCCCATGTTGGGAACCACTGCTTTAAAAAGACTTGATAAAACTGCTGAGCAGCTGATGGTTTTTCTTCTTAACCTTTCCCCCATTTCTTTAAAGCAAAGTGACTGGTTAATTTTGTTAGTTAAGTCAAAGACGCATATCTTCAATATTCTATGCATCAGAAGAACACTATCTGCTCAAAATCCACTGTGGCTTCATATATTTAATAAAATTTGATCCCTTCATAAAGAAGTAAGTTGAAATATGTATATAAAGCTTGCAATCTAACAGATTTTATCTTTCTCTGCACATACAACAGCTTTGTAAAATTCAGCTCAAATCATTAAGAGGAAAGCAGTGAAACATAGCAAAAAAAAAAATAGATAACATTTGCTTTCAAACAGCTTTATTGTCCTTATTTTGAATAGAGGTACAATTTCCCTTTCCTGAACTAAGATACTTGAACTGGTGACATCTCACAAACAACTGTGGGTTGTTCAAACCCATATTAATCCTTGGGGTATTCAATACATTTAAATGAATCAAGGACATTGGTTATATGCCTTAGATTGCAGACTTTATTACATGCATGCTGAATATATCTTGAGACAAAAAAAAAAAACTCATTTATGTTGTCAGGGCATACAGCTTCAGGCACAAAAGAAAGTATTTTCTCTGGGACAGTAGTCAATCTACATAAACTCTCTGAAGAATAGTCTGGTTTTGCAATTCATGTTCACTATATCTAAGTTGTCTCTGTGACTCTAAAAGGAAATACTGATCAAAGCACACACTTTGCAGCGTGAACACAGGTTGCTATATACAAATATAGAAGCTAATGCACTGTCAAAAACTGATTCAGATATGGTGCAATTCTCCTGGCAGCAGCATTCAGAAAACTAAGCATGCCATCCCCATTAATTGCTCTTTGTAAATATAATACATGTGCATGTTCACAATTGTAACTTATTAATTATCACGACTGAGTAGTTAATTGTGCACTCACTCAAAACCAATGATTTCACTTGAATGCAGTAACCAAAGTTTGACTCAGTAGCAAAGAGTAGCACATTTGTAGATAATGAGAACAATCATTTACGGGAAAAAAAACCCTTTTAAAAGGTTGGATAAAAGGTACAACTAGAACAGTCACTTGTTCTGAGAATTCTCAAAGTAACTGAAAGCTCTAATTCAACTCCAATTTCTTCTCCAGCAACATGGGGGGAAATAAGTATTAAGCAATTCAAGAAAGCTGCTGCAGTAATTTCTGAAATGATGACTAAGCAGTTTGAAAACAAGAATAAATAAGAAAGGTTACAAAGGATGCAGTACAATTATAATGAAGCTGAAGACAGGCTATTCCAATACAAAACATTTTTAAGAATGGACAAAATCCACAAAATTTGAAGATTCCATTGGTTTTAATTTCCTCCTAATCCCCTTCTTTTTATGGTGATCCACCTAGACTTTGAATAACTGAAGAGTAATTGAGCATGAGTCTTTGGTTCAAGCTTCATTCAAGAGAGCCAAATTTCCTCAAAATCTGAGGTTAGACCTTTCTGTTCTAAAATCAAGCAAAGAAACAAGGTTGAAACCTTACAGTGACTACTGTCTTAAAAAAGAATTCACTTGGCATCCATTTATGGCCATCTGCGAAAGAATGAAAGCCGGAGAGATATAAACAAGCACTTGCTCCTTGGCCCCATTCCAATTCAATGAGATGGGCATTACTATCACATTGCCAAGATGATTAATCTGGCATCTTCGCAGATGAGCATATTTGACAAAGTACGTATCTATAAGAGTTATATTTGCAACAAAAAGATGCTGGAAACCTGTAAAATGATATAAAGTTACATATTTTAAATGCTAAATATTTGGTATTTTCAGAATATTTTGCATGTACACATTGAAATATAATAATTTTAGGCTTAATCTAAATAAATCTTTAGAAGAGCCTGATCTATTAAGCAAGGTTCAAAGCACCACACAACTACATATGTAAGTATGACCTTACTGTTGACCTCACAAAGCACTTACTATCTTGTTCCTCTCTAATAATGTCTCCTCCACTGCAAACAATTTATTCTACCTCACATTCATCAAGTGGCCATAAATCAACACTAGACCCTTTTTTTACCGAGTTGCTGATTTTTAACTTGCACAGACAGCACTGGTGTTTGGATGCGAAATCTAATATTGGCACACATATTGATTTTAATTAGTCTAATTAGTTCATTACACCAAAAATCAAATAGACCATTCATTACCTTCCAAACTAATGGCATATGATCAAGGGTTTCATATGATAATGAGTTGGATCAATTATCATTCATAAAAGAACTCATTAACAAGTGTAAACACTGCCAAGCCTAATGCCACTGCAAATTATGAAGCCATGGCTTGGCCATTTGCATAAGCATACTAATTTTACATCCTGATCATTTTATTCCAAGATCTACCCTCTCTTTAATACTCATTAAAATTATCCAATTTAAAAAGAAAGCTGTTAAACCCTGGATTTAAACCCTGTGGCACTGCCTGTAATCCAGAGGTTTAAATACACATATTAAAAGCTGAGTTTGGGGGGGGGGAACACAACAACAAAAGAAAGCCTGATCTTCAGATTCTTGAAAGCCATGAGCAGAAAAAAACAGAAGAGCAAGGAAAATGAGAAGGCTTTTTAGTTGAGAGAGTTTTGAACCCCTTGAAATTCCTTGGGCACCACTTGTTATACTTAGCCATATTTAAATCAGGGTATCTCCTGCAGCCCTTCTGACACTTTTGGAAATGGCTCTAATTCATTTAGTCAGAAGTGCTGCTCAATAGCTCGATAGCCACAACACTGCAGTCAAAAATCTCTATTGGATCAAAAATTAAGAAATGATATGTCTTGGAATATAAATCCATTAAATAAAAATATACAATGAAACATCTGTGAAATAGCAATTTCACTTTGGCCACTTAGCAGCATTTTTCATTAAACAGAACACCAACATCTGGCTTCATTACAGCCCAACAAACACCTTTTTTTCTTCCAATCATTTCACACAGTGCTCCCCAATTCTTTCTTTCTTTCTTTCTTTCTTTTTTTCTTTCTTTTCTTTCTTTCTTTCTTTCTTCTCCTTCTTCTCCTTCTTCTTCTTCTTTTCCTCCTCCTTCTTCTGATTTCCCCTCACAACTTTGTTTTTACTCTTTTTCCTTGTTTGTGTTTGTTTAAAAACCTTTCTGGCAAGTTAGCTAAGCTTGCCTTCCTTCTTCTAAGGTGCTTCCTCCTTCCTGACCTTTTGCATCTCTAGCTTCCTGGTCCAACCTCATGTCCTCGGTTACCTCGGAGGTAACTGGTTCCAGAGGGCCGGGGCAGCCACAGAGAAGGCCCTCCCCCGCGGGCCCACCAGCTGGCACTGTTTAGCTGACGGGACCTGGAGGAGCCCAACCCTGTGGGATCTTACTGGTCGCTGGGAGCTATGTGGTAGAAGGCGGTCTCAAAGATAACCTGGCCCTGAGCCATATAGGGCTTTAAAGGTAATAACCAACACCTTGAATTGTGCCCGGAGACCAATAGGCAGCCAGTGCAGCTCGCGGAGAATTGGTGTAATATGGGTGTACCTAGGTACACCCATGACGGCTCGCGCAGCCGCATTCTGGACCAACTGTAGTCTCCGAACACTCTTCAAGGGCACCCCCAG
>QLTV01002657.1:2015200-2066692 GCA_003457575.1 Thermophis baileyi
ACCGCAGGAGCTGACATGCCACCACTTTCTCTACAACCTTTCCCACAAAGGGTAGGTTGGAGACTGGATGAAAGTTCTTTAATTCTGCTGGATCCAGGGAAGGTTTCTTGAGGAGGGGTCTTACAACCGCTTCCTTTAATGGTTGCGGGAAAGACCCCCCCTCAAGGACGCGTTGACTAAAGCCTGAAGCCAGCCTCGTGTCACCTCCCTGCTGGCCGACACCAGCCAGGAGGGGCACGGGTCCAACAAACAAGTGGAGGAACTCATTGTCCACTTCCTCAGGAGTCACAGGCTCAAATTCATCCCACACAATAGGACTAAGACCTGTCCCCGTCATCTCGGTTGGAATTGCCCAATCAGAGTCCAGGTCCGTCCGAATCTGAGTGACTTTATCCGTCAGAGACTGTACAAGCTCCTCAGCTCTACCCTGCAAGTGCTCCTCCACTCTCCCTACATTAAGGAGAGAGCGGGTCACCCTAAATAGGGCGGCGCGAATCAGCGGATGCAATAAGTGCGGGAAAATGCGAACATTTTGCCGCCCGTATCGCCACTAAATAAGTCCTAATAAAGGCTCTTAAAAGTGTTCGGTCAGATTCGGAGTTACTGGCCCTCCAGCGTCGCTCTAGGTAGGGCCAAGGCCATCACCAGGGAGCATCTCTGAGCACTTTCAATTGCTCAGACTGTACGTTTACATGGCCTTCAGTGCTTGGCCCTGCTCAACAGTATCTACAATGCCTACAAAGTATTGTTAGGAGTGCTACATGTGGCCTATGCTACACATCTGAGATTCAGAGCATGCATGCATGTATGCTTGTGTATGTATATGCATACACAGAAATGCATACACTCTTGGGTCTCCTCTAACTCTTAAGCTGGGAGAGTGACTTCAACAGATCCAAGGAACATCAGAGCTCTCCATCCAAGAGTGCAGTCCTAGGGACAGCTAAGAAAGTGCAGAACCTTCAAACTCCCAGATCTCTAGTAGACGACGTGAGATTGAGGAAGACACATGCCATCCATAAGGACAAGGAGGGAATTTTTTACACACATACGAGAGAGAGANAAGATTTTTTAAATTACAAAAGCCTTAAAATAAAAACCACTGCTAGTCCCATCGTGCCAGTTCTGCTGCTGCCAAAAAAACAGAAGAATTACCCACAAGCACGAAAATGTACGCAGGTCCAAGGTTTGGAAAAGTAAGAAAAAGATCAAAGGAAAAAAATTAAGGAAAAAATATCTCCAAAATTCCTCTTCCCAAATGTGGTTGTTCCATTACGATAACTACTGTTAGAACAACCAGAATAACTAATACACTAACATCTGGTCAAGTGAAAGTAAACTGTATTGCACAAGATTCATCAAAATATTATATGGATTAAAAAATAGGATTTTTTGCAGCAAAATTACACTATTGTATTTAATATGTCTTGGAGCAATCTCTAGGAATTCATGTAGATGTAAGACTTTAAAATTGTGCTCTTGTATTATCAGAAAGTCAGCCCCTTTAGAAGTTCCCTATATATGATTATAAATTATATCATTTCTGTTCTTACTTCTTCACTTCTTTCTGTTTCATTACTGTACCTTACCTACTAGTGCCTACTAGACCAGTGGTTCCCAACCTTTTTTTGGCCATGCCCCACCTAAGCATCTCTAAAATCCTGATGCCCCCCCCCCATGATATATAATTCTTACTATTCAAAAAGTGAATTCCTACTCACTCGGAGGAAGCCTAAAAGGCCATTAACTTGGTTTAAACAAGGTTCCAATTGCCCTCATTAAAAATCAAATTGCCCCCCTGTGGGGCGTGGGCCCCACGTTGGGAACCACTGGCCTAGACTGACAATTAGCCTCCCATAGCAAACTTACATGGTTGGCTGGCAACTGCCTGGTTTCTTAGTCAAAGAACCACATATTTATAGAATAAGAATGCAATTGGTAAGTATACAAGAAAAACATAAATTTAATAAATAATAAATAAATAGGAACATTTGTAAGATATTTATTTGTTTAACTTATTTTTTTAGATAATTTATATGGGTGCCCACCTCACAGAAGTGACCCTGGGCCATATACAAAAAAATAAATATGACACAGCTTGTGCTTTGTATTTGATTTGCAATTTAAAACATGAAGCAGCACAGGAGTAGATGGTTAGACGGACACATATATACATACTTACATAGTAGACTATATAGTGACAATTCATATGCAACTCTTTTCAGGATGCAAATAAGGAAATGCAGCATTAAGATTTGTCCCTTGTAACCCAGTTGCTTCAATTTCTTTTTACAAGCAACTCAATCCATACATTAATATGTATTATAAAATAAGCTTCTGGCCAACATAATTATTAATACTTTCTTTCTGATGAAAAATAATAATTGCCATCTATTAAACTGAAACAATAGCAAAATGATTCAAGATTTTGTTCATTGTTTGAATGGAAAAAAAGATTTTCTTCAAAAGTTAGTAAAATAGTAGTGCAAGATCAATCAGATCGCTTGCTGTTTCAGCAAATTGCTAAGAAGCTTCAATTTCTTGTGAGATTTTCTTCCATAGACCATAAGAGAAGTAAAGTAAGAACCCAATTTTTAAAGAAATGCCTCTTAGTTAGCTTGATAATCGCTTTCAACAAAGTAGGCCAAGTCTGTTACTCATAATGGATGGCCAAAGGCATTGTTTTCTGATTTCACTGACCTCTAACACTTTACAGACAGGAAATATAAATCTAATGATTAAGTCACTGGCTCCTGGACCATACATTAAAAGAATTCTTACAGAAAATAAAGAATGGATAATACAGTGAATATTTTTCCCGTTTTGGTTTCTGTATGAAGTTTTCCATATACCTCTGTTATGAGCTTAAATTAAAAGGATACTTTTAACAAATGGAAGTCCAGCAATACTATGCATCCTTTCTGCACAGTATTTTTCAAAGAGCATTATCTTTGGAAGATTGGGTATTTATACTGAAATATGCAAGTCTTGTAAAGCATTGTTTGCTGATTCTTAGCGGCATGCACAAAGAAACAAAAAACAGGTGCCTAGATTTAATATTCCTCCTCCTATACTGTGACCTTGCTACTTACATGGTGGTTTTTTTCTAACATTTTCTATTATCTTCCACCTCTATTCTGTCTTCATTTGTACGGTGAGTGCTATAGCACTGAGATTATTTGCTATGGATATCTACATTCATCTTTTCCTTATTAAATTCTGCTCTTCTGCTTTTCACTCACTTAATGAGAAAATGGGAATGAGCCAATCGGAAGCTATCTTCACCCTACTTCCCCCAAATCCTAACTAAAACATAGGATTAATCCCCTACCTCAGTAATGAACTTTTTAAAAAATTATGTAGAATCCCTATTCCTATAGTAACGAAATAGTGGAAAGGATAAATTAATCATTAATCTAATCTATTAATGAAATGAGTCCAAATCCCAAGTCACAAAATCCTAAAAATGTAAAGAATGTAAGCATACATACCTTATTTTCCCAGAACAGCTGTCTCCAACAATAATTATTCCATTTATAAATGCACTTCTAGGCCAAACAGACTACCTACTGCTGTAGATGTTTTGGACTAATTCCCATTATTCACAGTATATGCCACATGCATGAAACTTAAACACTGAGAAGGTACTAGGTTGCCCTATCTCTTTTCCAGAGTGTATTCTTGCAAATCAAATTCTGAAGCAAACAATTGCATAAAATTAACATAAATTAACATAGCCATATATGTAAGTCCTCAATAAGGAATCCTAAATCTTGGCACTGCGCTCCCTTTTAGCTTTCTGAGGAGTCACAGATTGTGCCAATGCTCAGAAACCCAGCAATTTCACAATTTCTCCATAGCAAATATTTCAGCACTTCATTAGGAGTTATGAGTAACTAGAGAATGTCTTATAGCAGCAGGGAGATAATGAGGAACTAACAAGCATTAATGTGGCACTTTGCCCAGAGCAGAACAACTTCCCTTTTACTAGTCATCAAATGAGACCGTGCTTGCAGCATCGTATGTGATTGAGGCTATCCTCCGCTGGAAATTTAAATTGCTAATCGTGCCTATCATCATTATTGCAATACTGTAGGTTATGCCATTCAGTCTCTAAAGGATCTAATTTTCTTTCTCTATCAATAATACCATTTTACATAATTTGTTTCATTTTTAGGACAGTAAATTTGTTTTCACCAAAACTGCCATTACAGGAAAGATTTTTCACACCAGAACAGATCTAAAGCAATGGCTCTCAATCCGAAGGTTGAGTAAACCTTTACAAAATTGCCTCTCCTGTAGCAGAATACAACATGAAAGTGTTTCATGAAGTCACACTGTCTACCATTCCTTGCGCCTAGGTTTTGAGATGGCATAAAATGCTTATCAAGGCAACTTCCATCATCTTTTCAGCTTGATGAGGAGACTTCTATAGGCTTGTTCAACCTGTTTCACACAAGGAAAACAGATGCCTAAAATCTCAGAACCACAAGAGTCCTTGATATAGGTGGCTGTCTTTCAATGTCCTGGTCTATTTTATTCACATGCAAGTCAAAAGAGATGTATTTCTACCATCAAATCTTAACAATACAAAGCTTAAAAGAGCTCAGTACACATTAACTCAATATGAATGTTAACTTTTCTAAAAAAAAAAAAAAAACAAAAAAAAAACAAAAAAAATAAAAAAAAAAAAAAAAAAAAAAAATATAAAAAAAAAAAAAAAAAAGATATGAAAATAAAGATAAATCCAAAACAAAAAAATCAAAATGGAAACATTTTCCAATACACATCTTTTTTCAGCTGATAGATAGTATTGATTGCAAGTACTTAAAATTACATAGACCTTTTTAAATATGAAAAGTATAATCACATTGTAACATTAGACATTTTTATTATTATGAATAATAATAGAATTACATTAAACTTCTGGCTACTATCAAAAATGCCACCATGTATTTAATTCTAATTTGTTCTCTAGAACAACTTCCCATATAGATTTCAATATAAACTTCCTAAATAAATAACTTCAAAACTTCCTCTCCTATACTGTATATTTTTCATTTCTAGTTTCTGTAGAAAATTTTGAAACTAACAATTTATATTTCATTTTTATTCATCTCCATACTAACACCACTCATTTAAAAAAAATCTGGAAAGCTGGGACATCCAAGTTAGAGCACTTTAATTAATTGTTTTTATAGTGTGAGAAATATGAACGTTCTTTGTTTTGCATTACTAAAAATATCCCAAGACTATCTATTTCTTTTTAGCTTTTTCTACTTCAACATTTATTGATGCATTCCTTTAGCATACTCTATTAATGAGATTCTTAACGTAAACCTCTCATTAAAGATTTTCTTATGTGACTACTGTACACATTTTGCCCTCGTCTCCCCCCGCAGAAAAAGATATGCCACTATCTTCTCCTTAACGAATGCAATTTCACATGTATAGTTTTTATATTTCACATTTTATTTCACATGTATAGTTTTATATTTCACATGTATAGTTTTTTTTTTACATAAAACAAGTTTTTAAAGCAGAAATTTCAGAATTAATTGCACAAGCAAAGCAGCAGACTAAATATGACTCTACATAATAAGTATCAGCAAGTTCTGGCATATGTGCCAGATTCCTGGGTCCCTAAAAGCATACCATCATGCCTACTATAATTTTTGCCCTGGGTTTACCCTTTGGTTCTAGTTTAACAATCCAAATAGCTGTGTTTAACACGTGATTTAATTTCCCACAATGTCCTAGCGTATCACTGCTCTGAAACTTTAGAGAAGTGATCCAGCTAATTAAATTATTTAGCTCTAGAGCCCTGGTGGCACAGTGGCTAGAATGCTCCATTGCGGGCAAACTCTGCCAACAGCTTAGAGTTCAATCCTGAAGGGACTCAAGGTTAATTCAGCCTTCATCCTTCCGAGGTCAGTAAAGGAGCACCCAGATTGTTGGGGGCAACATGCTGACCAGCGGTGGGTTGCTCCCGGTTCGGCCCGGTTCTTAGAGCCGCTACCGGTGGGAGGCTCTGCCCACCCACCTGTGACACAGGGGTGGGTTCTAACTTACCTCACTGCTGGCGGCGCCTACGGACCGGCACCGACCGAACTGGATCCATGATGTCATCATGATGTCACCAGTGGGTCAACTACCGGTTCAGGCGAACCGGTCCAAACCAGGAGGAACCCACCTCTACCATGACGCTTCTGTGCACGCGCAGAAGCATCGCGTGTGCAAGTGCACGCGCGAACCGGTAGTAAAGGGTTTTAGAACCCACTACTGATGCTGACATTGTAAACTGCTCAGAGAGTGCTGTAAAGCACTATGGGGAGGTATATAAATATAAGTGCTATTGCTATTGCTGTTGCTATTGTGGAAAGGTAGCTTGGTGCTTTTCAGAGTGCTGCTGTCCACCTTGCTGCTAGGGAAGTGTCCACCAAGATCAGAAAATTGAAGATAAAGGTCCATTACACTATTCATTTGCAAGGAATCCCAAAATATGCAATAGAATAGTTTTTTTCTACTCATATTTCTTTATACCAAAACAGGACATTCTATACAGGTAGTCCTTGACTTACGATCGTTAACAACCATTTGAAATTATGACAGAGTCAAAAAAAGTTACTTACCATCCGTCCACAAAATTATGACTACTGTACCACCTCTGCAGTCATGTGATTGCATTTCAGACACTTGGAAACCAGCTTGCATTTATTAACGTCCAACAGTCACGTGATTGCATTTGTGATGCTTTTTGCTATTTTCTGGGGGGGGGGATGCCATTCAGTAAGCTAGATTCAGATTTACGACCACCTGGTTCACTTAGCGACTGTCATAAAAACAATTGTAAAATCAAGTCCAATCATTTGGTGACTCCACTTATGACACAATGACTTACAACCAAAATTACAGGTTCAATTACAGTTGTAAGTCAAGTACTGCCGTAGTTCCATTTTGTGATTCTGTTTATCAAGATTCTAGTTTGACATAAAACCTGCAGTACCTACTGAACTTACTCAGGTACTCTTATTTCATAGCAGATATAGAAAAATAAAGTAACTGTACAATTGTTCTCTCAAGAATGATTTAGATTTGGACTCTAATTACGTTGTAACTAGACTATAGCAACAGACTATTATTTGCAGAGCTTAGCTTCTAAGCTTCTGCAGATAATTAGCTTCTTTTTGCCTTGATCAAACTATGGTTTATTGTGGTATGTGAACGTATTAGAATGTATAGCAATAGCACTTAGACTTATATATCGCTTTACAGTGCTTTACAGCCCTCTAAGCGGTTTACAGAGTCAGCATATTGCCCCCAACAATTTGGGTCCTCATTTTACCCACCTCGGAAAGATTGAAGGCCAAGTCAACCTTGAGCCTGATGAGATTTGAACTGCCAAATTGCAGGCAGCCGGCAGTCAGCAGAAGTAGCCTGCAGTACTGCACTCTAACCACTGCGCCACCACGGTATGTATGCAGTTTTAATATTTCATCTTTCTGTACAGCCGAGGTGGCGCAGTGGTTAGAGTGCAGTACTGCAGGCTACTTCAGCTGACTGCTAGCTGCAGTTCGGCAGTTCAAATCTCACCGGCTCAAGGTTGACTCAGCCTTCCATCCTTCCGAGGTGGGTAAAATGAGGACCCAGATTGTTGGGGGCAATATGCTGACTCTGTGAACCGCTTAGAGAGGGCTGTAAAGCACTGTAAAGCGGTATATAAGTCTAAGTGCTATTGCTATTGCTACACAGTATTTGTTTTTGATAACTAATGTAGTTATATCAATGGAAAAGCAGAATGCAGAAAATAAGCACAAAATAGGCTGTCCTATTTTGGAAAGAAGCTTGGTATAGTTTTCATTTTTTTAGTGCATGATATAATGAATTGTAAACTATCTTCTAATGGAAACCCTTCAACAAATGTAGTTGCTAGCCATATACGTGGAGAGCATGGTCTCTTCCTCGGAACTGCAAATGCATGTGTATTTATCTGACCATAAAGATTTCCCATGTGAAACCCTTGGCTTTTACTTGTGAAGAATTGTTCAGATTTCAGAAGTGTCTGAAATGAGCTTGCTTTAGAAAAGATATCCCTTTTGCTTTTTGATAAAACTTTAATACCTCCTTGACCTAGAGACTTGTAAACAGACTTATACATTGACACTATCTATTTTGAGTGCTTCATTGTCCACAAAAGTTGAATTAGCCGTGCTTTCTCTGCTTAGTGAAAAGTATGAAACAGTAAGAAAGTACACCTTAAGCACAACACTGTATAAGTTAGCTTAGAAAGTGGTTTATTATGAATACACGAAGTAATGTGAGGAATATATTTTTCAGTATGGTCTTGTTGAAAAAATAAAAATTTATTAAACAAAAAGTCTAGCTTCTCTTACAGCAAAATAAATGCATATCACATAGTTTTACAAAGCTTTCATAATATGAAAAAAGTCATAATCTACTAAAATGCAAAATAGAATTAGCATTTATGAAACATCATATGAACTATTAGTGAATACATTGTAAATTTCCCAGGATTTGACTGAATTTACTTTTGTTCTTATTCCCACTTATGAACAGAAAAACAAGAGAGCAAAGATTATATATTGCTTTTTAAAAGCATGTATTATTTTGTGCATCAAGAATTACCTGAAATCAGCACTGAGCAAAGGAGCAATGATAACTTAGGCAAGATGAATAAGAAAAAACAGATGCATGTCACTTACTTTATTTATTAAACACGTTTCTATCCTGCTGCAACCAAAAGACTGTTGGGGGCTTACATAGAATATAATGCATCTTACTTATAATATACTGTGATTTATTGGACTACATAGTTAGTTCTGGATAATATGCACTATGTGATTAGTATTATATTCAACTATGTTCGTGTCGGAAGCACCTACCAAGGAGGTAGGTGAAAGGATTACCTTGAAAGGATTAGCCAGTGACATCACCATTGCCCAGGGGATACCCAAAGGGGTATTTTCCCATTGAAGTGGTTCCTATTTATCTACTTGCATTTGCAAGCTTTCGAACTGCTAGATTTGCAGGAGCTGGGACAAATTGACAGCTCATTCCGTCACACGGCTTGTGCTCTCATGTTTTGAACTACCGAGCTGTTGACTTCTCAATGGCCTTCTGACTCAGCAACCTAACCATATGAGCCACAGTTGACACCAGTATATTCAAGGAACAATTCAGAAATAGCAATAGTTGTAATCAGTGGTGGGCTGCTACCGGTTCGAACCAGTACGGCGAACCGGTAGCGGCTGCAGCGGGAGGCTCCACCCACCCACCCAGACGTCATCAAAAAACGCTCTGCGTTCCCGTTCCCGAACCAGTACCAAAGGTAAGTAGAACCCACTACTGGTTGTAATTAATGTTGGCTTTACTCTATATTTAAATATTATTTATTGTTTTATCACAGAAAATAAAATACAAAACATTAAAACAAAATGAAACAAAACAAAAGCATACATTCAACCCGAATAACAAAAAAATTAAAAAAAAAATAGTGTACAAAAAAAGAGGAATAGTGGTCAATTAAATTTAACATTTAACATGTAGGATCCACCCTGGCTGGATGCTAAAAGAAAAGGAAAAGCTTAAATTCTCCTCCCCTTTTACAAATAAATATTAATATAATATTAATATAATATTAATCTAATCTAATCTTCAATTTCCTCTGTTACTCTTTACTTTACTCTTTTTTAAAGGAATGGTCTTCACCAAATATTTTGAAATGCAAGACTATCTTCTGAATCTCATTCCAAGACCTCATCTGACACAGAGCTCATCAAGGATTGATCTGCTGTGCATGGTCAGTGTGTGAAAATAGTTCTTGATATATCAAACTGTTGTCTAATGAATTTCACTTTAATGGCTACCATAGCCCTGAAACTTGGGATAACAAAGGACAATTCCATATGGGAATCTCTAATTTCCCACAGGGTCCTGGACAATGTTAGATTGAAAGCCTTATGGAAAATGGCAACTAGGAATCCATCAAGATTCTTGATCGTTCTGAATTCCAGTTGATTCCCAGGCCCAATATTACAGGTAGGTCTCATTTACTGCTTGCAATTGGAACCAGAAACTCTATAACACGGGTATCAAACTCGATCGCGATGGTCATAAATGTGAGGTCTGGTTGTAAAGTTACTTTTCAGGACCAACATAACTTTGCTAACAGTAGCTAAACAGCAGTTGTTAAATGAGGTCCACCTGTATTCATACTATGCTGACTGGTTATTAATGCCACCGCTTTCTAGGCATTGCAGTTCCAACACCTCTGCAAACTTTAGGATGGGGAAATTTTTAATAGGGCCAAACCAACTGCCTTAAGAATTAATTATGGACTAGTACTTAACACTGTTCTATTCCCAGTGATATTCTTGTGAGCTTCTATGAAAAATGAATTTTAAAAGAACCACCATTAAGGAAAATATAAATCTAATTATATCATTGAACACTTGATCAGCATCTTTATTCCAAGAATAAACATGAGGCAGCTCAAAACTGGAGCTAAGAACAATCAATTCCAGTGACTGGACATCGGAATCAAATGCAAATAGCCAATTTACCAAGTTGTAGTTTTTTTCTACATATGGTGCTTGGTCATCTATACTAATAGAGCTGCGACGTGATCTTTCCCCTGCCACACATTTTAATGTGTAACAATAACTGGGGGCCTGATCAATAAACTAGTCATCTATAATAGTAATTTATGGCAGGTGATTCGGAACAAGCAACTTACACGGCTTCATAACCAATCTTTTAAAGGAAGGAGCTTGGCTTCTGTGCATAGTTTTCAGATGTTAATTTCACACTTCCATTCTGAGTCTTGCTTATGTATTTTGAAAGCTTTAAATATTTACAGTTATTGTGAGTTGTTTTAATATATATGTTTAATATTCTCTTTAGCTTTTGTATCCTTGAGGATTTCTTTCTTGGTTTAGTGAGAAACCATAGTCACATTTCTAAAGTTATGGTTCCAATATTCATTGTACACACGCCTTAAAATCAATAGAAAACTTTGCAGCTTAAAAGCAACCAAATATTAAAAACAAAACAGAAATTAGAACAAATTAACTACCCATGTCCCTAAACAAAGAACAAGGTAACAGTGACAAATGCTGTAGTGAAACATAAGGGGACAAAAAGAAACCGTCCGTTCTGTAATAAAAGAATTAGCTGATAAAACTAATGATAAAACAACAATAATAGAACAGTTTAAAGCCATTAATGATTATCTGCAGTAATGTTGTTGTATTCATAGGAGCCGAGGTGGCGCAGTGGTTAGAGTGCAGTACTGCAGGCTACTTCAGCTGACTGTTCAGCAGTTCAGCGGTTCAAATCTCACCGGCTCAAGGTTGACTCAGCCTTCCATCCTTCTGAGGTGGGTAAAATGAGAACCCAGATTGTTGGGGGCAATATGCTGACTCTGTGAACCGCTTAGAGAGTGCTGTAAAGCACTGTAAAGCGGTATATAAGTCTAAGTGCTATTGCTATTGCTATTCCTTTGCACATGGGTTAACAAGAAACATAAGATGAAAAGCTGCATCTCATTCCCACCATTAAACTCCTGAACCACCTTCTCCTCACACTGGAGAAACATGTTCTTTATGTCTTCAGATTCCATAGCATGGAGAAGAGCCTATGCTATCAAAGTTGCACATCACACAGAAATCCAATATACACAATATGTAGGTTGTCTTGTCTCTACATACCAGCCCCAGTCCACAGATAGAAGAGCAAAAACAAGATTCATGTAACAAAGCATAGTTCCAAAATTGTTAACTGTATATATTTATAAATAATATAAATAATTTCTAAAATTTCCAAGACAATAAGCTTTTTGCCACCACTATTCTGGGATCTAAAAAAATCAGAGCAGGCAAATAATAATCAGAGGAATGCATTATTGAAGGCAGACTGAAAGCAACATCCAAATAAACAATTAGAAGATGCCACAGAGTTCTATCATTAGAGACAAAGATGCTGGGAGTATGACACAAGCCACAAGGAAAATTGTTTAGATATTTTACTAAGGACTGACTTGGAATATCAGTTCCCATAGTATAAATCAGGGGTGTCAAACTCGCGTGACGTATCGTGACTTTGTTCCCTTCGCTAAAGCGGGGTGGCGTGGCCAGCGCATGACGCATCCAGCCCGCAGGCCATGAGTTTGACACCCCTGGTATAAATGGTATATACTGTATCATCTATGTAATATTTTGCTACACTTATAGAAAATCCAGAATTTTCTGGAAAGGGGAATTTATAAGCTTGACTTGTGGAATTTCTTTTTTAAATAAATGCTTTCCTCCTGGTATCTTACATGCAAAAGGAAAAATACTCTGCACTCTGCAAGTGATTATCTTAAATTTAAGAGAACTTGAAACATTTCTTTTTTTCAGCCATGAATCCAATCTTAGACAAATCATTGGTTATTTTAAAAAGCTGATAGAGACAAGTCCTTCCCCGTCTGTAATTTTTGAGTATATGATTTGAGTAGAGCCATAAACATAGCGAGGCTTCTTGACAAATGAAAGCTGATAGTAATGGTTGAGTGAGGTGTTTCAACGAAGGCCTAAAAAGCAAATAAAAATAGAATGCTGTAGGGAAGGGATGGAAGTAGCTGCAGGATTCCTATATGAAACATAAATAGGAAGTTGGCATATGTTAATAATGTGAGCCCTAACCTTATATTTGCTATTTAAATCAGAGTTGAAGAACAAGGTCCTAGTTTTCAATACAGAGCTTAGAGAACTTCAACAGCTGATGCTAATTTACAATTTGTAATGTGATACAAAGAAAAATTAGTAAAATAAATGACTGAAAAATAATCACATTTAATTATTATTACATTTAAATTAGATTAAATAAAATTCAGGTTCTGTCCTACTTTTTCACAACACTTGGCAAACTGTCCAAATGCCTAATAGAGTCCTCATTCAAGAAAGTTAGAAGTTTCCTATGTCTGCAGTAAATTGGATTTATTAAATAGAAACACTATGTATCCAGTAACTTCCTTCTTTGGAAGCAGATTTTTAAATGAACACTGCAACTCCTGAAAGTTCTCATTGCTTGGGCATAAAGAGCATTGATGGTGATGATTGATGATGATGATATATTCTTTTAATTCCATCATCTCCATCTATTTGGGACAGCCTGCCTCTGGATAGCTGGGTGGTGTCTCCAAAGCAAAAAAATGGGGGTGGGGGGGTGTTATAGAACTTTTAATCTGTAAATGTGGTTTGTTTTCTAGGTGCTGGAGGAGGGTTGATGGATATTTTTATTGGTTTTAAGTATTTGTTTCATTGTATTGTATGGTCAGCCATATATAAATATCACAATAAATATTTTAAAAATAATCCTCCAAATCTATTCAAAACAGAACTTTTGGCTATTGTTTGGAATCAACATTGTCATTGATGACTTGAGCAAGAAAGCAAAATATTGAATATCATCATGGTCAATTGTTCTCATAGTAGTTGATGTGGTTGATCATGTTTAGTTCTTTTGTAATATGGGTCACTTACTATTCCTTTGAGATATACTTTGCATAGTATGCTTTACATTTAACAGCATTTTTATTAGCAATACAGAAAAAAAGGATTTGTTGCCTGAACTATTTGGCACTTTCATTGGCCCGACAACATGCTGCCCTGCTAAATAAATTCTGAAGATTAGATGTCAGAATTAAACTAAACATGTATTGCATGTACTGCACTGTACTGTAGCTAAACATCTATAGAAACCCACAAGCCACAACAATGTAATTTGCTTTTTAAAAATAATAATAATAATAATAATAATAATAATAATAATAATAATCTGCCTTTGCAAATGAGCCTTCTTACCCTTTGTTCGCCTTAAATAATTCAGTTAATTAAAGATGGACATGCAAATCTGAAAGGCCTATTGTGCTCTTATCCCAAGGAATAATAATTACATTGCTATGAACTGTAGGTGCTTAAATGTCAATAAATTAAGTTCTGTCTTGAATAGGCAACATTAGCCTGTGCTTTCCCAGTGTGAGTTTCCAAACAGAATAGAACACGTGTCTCCTTTCAGATGTTGTAGGTTTCACCTTGAAGTAAACATTTCTTCCCAAACATCTGGAGAGTCCCTACCTTTGTCCCAAGTGTTTCTTAACCTCAGCAACTTTAAGATGTGTGAACTTCAGTCTGCACATCTTAAAGTTGCTGAGGTTGAAAAATGGTGTTCTAAAAAGCCACTCTGAGAAAGCACAAGGCTTACATATTGTTTGCTGTTCCAGGAGTAACATATGGAAGATTTGAAGAAGCTGAACTGATATCTTATTCCAAAGTGCTCAGGAGGCACGTAGTGATGGGAGGCAGAACATTTTGGTTCTGCAGCTCTACTTTTAACATGCCCCCATCAAGAACATTCAGTTAACGCTACTTGTCCTTTTTTATATGGTAAAGTTAAAGCATGTCCCTCAGAGCCAATTTCTATTAGTTAACCAGTCTCTGATTTAGTTTTCATATTCTTCAAAATTTGCTTGGCATTTCTGTGTAGACATTTTGTAAGCCACTCAGGGCACTGAAAAATGTGGAGGTAGGGAGGTATCATCTATAAATAAGTAAAATGGTTTTCTAATAAGGCATTCAAATTTTCTAACCAAGAGTGTTCAAGGAAAATTATTTTTCCTTCTATGTAAACCGTATTCCATATATAAAAACTGGGTCAGATTTTCACTGTAATAACCACCTTTGAAGTATTAAAAATTCAATAAAAGTTTCATTTAGTTACATCCCAGGCTCCTCCTTGACATTTCTCTCTTCTTCTAGTTCTAGTTTGCACAATCACACAAAAGAAAGAGTTCAAGGCAGTATGAGGAATACTTATCTGCCCATTTTTGTCATTGCTTGGATAATTGGAAAGAGCAGGTGAGCCCAAGGAAAATCAGTTCCTCATCAATGCCCTCAGTTTTTGTTCCTGTAAATTTTTATTTTCACCTATTGAATATATTGAATCAATGTCACTCCATTACAATAAACACTGGGGAATTACAGACCACATTTAATAGGGGTATCCTCTCTAGGTTGTATGCATGGTAAATGGGATCCTCTCTTTTATTTTATCCCCTGAAGCTCCTGATTTTCTCCTATTGAATTTCATTAATTAAGGCAGCTCTATTATATTAAACAGTCTTGTCCTTGATATTACAGAGGCAAAAAGTGGTGAGGGGGGAGAATGCCATGGCCTGTAGATCCTCCACAGGGAAATTGTTTATACTCTTTTTTTTCCCTGCAGCCTTTTTTGTCTCACTTAACAGTAGACCAGCACTCGTTCATTCCATTCAATAGGGAAAATATCAAGCGGCTGAGGAAGCCAGCAATTCTTTTCCAGCTCATATTTTAATTTCTTCCAAGATATCCTTTTCCTTGCTAGCAGCCTGAGAAGATGCTCATTGCAAACACCTGAAGATACATCAAAATCAGATTTGGAATCTCATTTTTCTCATATTAAAAACACACTAAAGTTAATATTAATGAATGCAAACTGAAAACAGTTTCTCTGGAATATTTGATTTAGAGGCCAACATATTTCAATACTGTACACCACAACTTTGAACTTTGGTATTGTTTTCCAAAGCAGTGATATTTTACATTGCTTCACAATGTATGATTGTCACAACCTATGAAGTTATTTTTAAAGCGCACCTTAAGAATATTCTACACCAAATACAGATGATGCAGTACTGCTGGTACCACAATCAGAATCATTTACTGCATGTACAGTGGCAATTGTACCATTGTTAAGCTGCCATTCAAAGATCTTGTTATACAGGAAGAGAGCATCCCATCCATACATAACAGCATTTTCTGTCAATCACATTGTTTCTGCACAGATCTAGCATCAAATTTGATTATTAAATTGTGACAGGCTATAAAACATTGGTTCTGCATCAGAACAATCCGATCCATGATGGAACTAAAATCAAAAAGAACAAAAAAGCTTCTCCTCACATATACTCTATATACACATATACTGTATCCCCAACCATTTATCAGTATTCAGTTCCATGTGCCAAAAGAATCAGACTAAAGAATTAATTATAAGAAGTTTCCTATGTCATTTGAAGATAATTTGGTCACTATTCAAAACAGCAATTAAAAGAAGGAAGAGGATATTAATTATTAACATCAGCAAAAAAAAAGCCCATCCCCAAAGTCCACAGCTAATGAAGAATAAGTGAACAGGTAGTCCTCAGGTTATGAAAATTGGGGCCAATATTCACATCTCTAAAGTTGAAAAGCGCAACATCATTTTACTGCATTGCTTAGTGATGGAAATCCTATCATCATGACCCCAAGGGATGTGGATTGTTAAGCAGGAAGAGGCAGAAGTCCCAAGTAAGGAGTGTAGGGATGCCACTGGGAATGCCACAGGGGTGCCAGGAGTCTGGAGAGAAGGCCAGGGGAGAGCTTGGAAGGGCCACTGCAGGTGGGCAAGGATGTGTGTTGCAGGCAGTAAAAAGGGGGACTGATTTACCAGAACAATTTGCAACCTTCCCTTCCAGTTTCCCCATTGGCTTTGCTTGTGGGAAACTGGAAAGGAAGGTCACAAATGGCAATCACGTGACTGCAGCTCCCTGCAATGTCACAATCATGAGATGGGCACCCAAACATCCGGATCGTAATCACATGACTGTGGAGGTTCTACAGTGGTTGGAACCTTGAAGACTGGTTGTACGTCCATTATTTTCAGTGCTGCCATAACTCTGAACAGTCACAGAATGAATGTAAGCTATGGACTACCTGTATTCAATAGATAGTCAATAAACGCATTAGAAAACTTGTGGGAGGAAGCAGTGGGGTGGAGTATATGATATACAAATATATAAACTTGATAATTTTTTAATAATAATTTTTTAATAATGATTATTTTATATTTTTATAATGGTTGCTTTTATAAAGTTGTTGTTTTATCTGATTGCTGTACACTGCCTAGAATCTCTCCATGTGAGATGGAGATAGTTCTTGTTTAATGACTGCCTCGTTTAGCAACTGTTTCCAGTTGATGTAATGATATGTGAGAATGACCTTGAGGGACAAGAGGAAGAGCTGCTTCCTTGGAAACTATCAGACAAAGGCAGGGGAGCCCACAATTGCCCAACAGTCAGAAAAAGAAATTTAGGAAAAACCCACCCAAGCGGATAAACCAGATAAAAGTGTTGGCAGGAGTTGTGCTTCAGACTTGCAAGGTTCTGTTAATGTAGCTTTCCTATCTGCTTTGCTTAGGAAGACTGACATCAATCTTGTAGTTTATTCCTCTGATGGTTAAGCAACTATGGGCTTCCTTGTCCGATAGCAGGTAGCATCTCTTCCCCTTGTCCCTCAAGGCCATTCTCTCATACTAGTCCAGTTACGATGGTGATGGGAAAATAATTTTACAACAAAGCCTCATACTTATGACTTTTGCTTAACGACTGAGTGACCAGTACCAATTGTGGTCATTAAACAAGGACTACTTTGTAGAAGAGGAGAGGCTGGCTGGCTAGCTAAACTGAACAATCATGGCACTCTCATTACAAAGGAAAATATACTGTATTATTGTGTTAAAAATCCTATTTGCCAAATAAAAAGCAAACATCAATAAAGCCCACCATGATATAAAAAATTAAATTAGATAAAGTAAACCCACACAATCTTTTTCCTGTACTGGCTAGGGTTTATCTGTTGGCTTTCAGATGCTTTCAGCTCTTGAGTTGGGTACAAAAAGGCTAGAAAATATCCCAAGCTGAAGGTCTCCAAATGTACTGCACTGATGTCTGCACTGATCTTTGCATAACAAAAAGAAAAGGGACTACATACCTTACCAAAAAAAACAAAACAATTTACAGAATCAGAGTAAAATGACAAAGCCCAATGCAATACAGATATTTGTTGAATGTGAATCAAAAGTTGGTAAACTATACTTTTTCTTTTTTTCCCTCCTCTTGGTTGGCCCTAAAGCATTTATTTTGCTTTCACTCCATTAATTAATTTACTAATTAAACAACAATTAAGTTTAAAGTCACCTTGGCCAAAGTATGATTTTAATTAAAAGCAGGGGCATACAGATGGAAAGACAAGGAACATCAACCATTACTACAGGTTGATGTTCTTTCAAGTGTTGAAAATGAACAAAAGACAAAATATGAATGAGTCAATCTCTCTGGCCAGTATCCATCCTTAGCAGAATATTTTCTGCTATCCTTCTGAAAAGGATATGTCATGCAGTTTGTAGCAGCTGTATAACTGCCAATTTCTCAGTTTAAGTATGTGTTGTTGGTTTTCCCCCAACATCTGCCTGTTTTATTCTAATGTTCAGTATATTCATACTTTAAGATAGACATTTAATGGGCACTATTAAGTATCTGTAAGCAAAGAATATGTTTCTCTGTGTTTTGCTATGTTATACTGCACTTGAAATCACTTAATATGTTTCGTTAAACAAAACAGATTAACATTTTAATTTCTGATTAAGATGGAATTCTACTTTCCAGTGCAGATTGGGATGCAAGGGCAAAGATGGGAACCAACTTGCTAAAATTAAAAAAAAAACCTAGAAACTAGATTAAATTTAAAAAATAATACTCATATGACTATAACTTTGATCAAAACAGTGCACAGTAGCACACCTTTTGTATAACGAAGTCTACAGAAAAAGCACTAAACTTACAAAAGCCATTGAAGAAGAAATCATGGGGCCTTGATAGATCACATGCTGATAACACTACTGTTGGAGTTTCAGTGGAAACCTGGGTTCAGTATAATTAACAAAAGGATTTGAACTGCACAAAGACAAGAGTAATTTTTTACATAGAAGTTCGAAAAAAGGAGATAGGCTTCAAAGCTCTCCCACTAGCCAAAAATGATGGATAATGCAAGCAGAGTTTAGCTCAAAGAAGGTGGAGAGGAAGCTGAGCTTATCTGATAACTACATATGTTTGTCTGCAAATGGTAAATTACCATGAAGCTCTATAAAATGCATACTTGTTTCTACTCCTTCTTAAAATTGTTCAGTTATGATTCAAGTCCCTTGTTGTCCAGGAAAACCACGAAACCTTCAAAGACCAGTATCCTAGATGAGAGTAGTACACAGGGGTATAGTAAGCATGCCATAATTTATAACATCTTATGAGTAATACCTAAGGAGATCCAAAATTTCCCTAGATGGTCTCGATATGATTGGAGGCATGTATTCCATTAAGCAAAATATGGTTGGCTTCGCTTGGTTTTGGCTTACTGTATAGGGCAGTGTTGGCGAACCTTTTCGGCACTCGGTGCCGAAAAGGGGAGCACGCGTGCGTGTGCCAGAAACCAGAAGAGCAGATGATCTTCTGGTTTCTGGCACACCACCTGGTCTTCCAGTTTCTGGCGCACATGTGCGTGAGAAGACCAGCTGTCCGGTGCGCGTGCGCCGGCTCCGCCTGGCCTTTTGGGGGTCCTTGCGCCTCCCTGCCCGCCCCCTGCCCGCCCCCCTGGTCCCCATCGGGGTGGCAAGACATCCCCCACTGACGACGCGGGTTGGTGCCGTGGCTGGAGGGCTGTGGCTGCGCAAGAAGCCCACTCAGGCGGGGAGGGAGGGAAGCCCCGGCCTGTCTGCCCGTCCTGGCTGGCAGCTCTGCTCCCCTTGTTCTTCCGGGTTCCGTCGCGCCAGCCACCTGGTCTTCACATGCACAGGAGCGCCGGAAGAGCAGCTGCCCAGTGTGCATGCACGTGCCGGGAAGATGACCTTCCAGTTTCCGGCACGCAGATGCTCACTGGCCAGCTGGTCTTCATGTGTGCATGCACACCAGAAACCAGAAGACTAGGTGGCCGGTGCGCATGCACGTGCCGAAAACCAGAAGATCATCTTCCCAGCATGCACATGCACACCGTGCGGCTGCTCTTTTGGTTTCTGGCACTCCCGCGCGCGTGAAGACCAGCTGGCCGGCGCGCTGGAACCCGGAAGAGCAACAGGCGATGGCTCACGTGCCCAGAGAGATGGCTCTGCGTGCCACTTCCGGCACACATGCCATAGGTTCGCCATCACGGGTATAGGGTGAATCTAGCCGTGCAGTTTGTAAACTGTGGTTTATGAATTAATACAATTTATAATTTCAGCCAATTGTTAGTTTCTGGGGAAAAAACCTAAATAAACCATGGCCTGGTGCAACGTAAGCCAATCATCTACTGTTATCCCAGAGCTGTAGTACCACAGTTGAATCTCAGCAACCAATTTAATAACTACTACAACTCTTCCATGTATCTATTCTAACAATAACCACAACAAACGGTGATAACAAAATGGGATGCATATGCTGACACCATCATACAAATATCCCCATTACATACCTATGTTCAACATCTAAGTATTGTATCTAAGTCACAGCACTGGAGCACCATCATGACATATATTTTGACTCCAATTTTCCAATTTTCTTCATCACAACTACTGTCTTTATCCCATACCGAGTAAAGTAGAAAAAAAGTGCTACCATATATGTATGTACCGTACATAGCTATGGGATTATCAGAAGTTGGGACTGAAGAACAGACGTGTCTCAATTTTTTTTATTTTGTTAAATTTATATGCCATCCATCTCACTACCAAAGTGACTCTGGGCAGCTTAAAACACAATAAAAACAAGAACATAAAATATTAAAAATTAAAAAGCATTAGAAACATAAATAAGATTTGGACAAAACTAGGAAACAGACACATGGATAATACAGAGGTGGAATCTTCTTTTTTAGTCCACCAGCCTCCTCCAGTGTAGAACGTCCCCATTGGGGCCCCAAGCCATCATTGTGTTATTTTCAAATCCAGGTATGGGATTTCATGTAACCATAATACAATACTCACATGTTACTTTTCTTAAATTAGAAGATAAGTATCTGGATTCCTGATTAGAAAACTCTAATACAAATAAGCAGAGAAAACATACATCTCTAATACAATTGCCACCTCCAATGAAAAATCCAGATAAAGGCTCTTTTCCCTAGTCCCACTGAAATTCTAGTAGAGGATGATGCAAGCTATGACCAACAGACTAGGGGGAAAGAGAAAGCAATGATTGAAGGAGCGCCTATTTCAAATTAAATGTTAAAATACCTTGAAAATTCCATTTAATTTACAAATTAAAACAATACGCTGACATGTAAAAAAAATCCAAAACAAATTTTGAATGCTTCTTTCTTTTAACATTCCACTGTCTATACAAGCTTGTAGTCAATAACAAACATGTTATTTCCATGGTGAAATATTTCTCCTCTTCCTGTGGAGAAAAAAAACAACACTTTACCAAAGCTGTATTTTACTTTCCTGGTACCCATTAGGATCCGCTTTGGCCCCTTGACCCACCGACAGAATATACAGGCATTAGAGTTCAGATTTGATATAACATTATTGTTGCACGCTCCATTTGTCTAATTCATCAGGAAAAATTAATGTAAAGTGGAGTCATCTAGGGTCATTAGAAAATACTTCTTACATGAACTTTCAACTGTAACTTCAACTACACAAATGTTTATTGTAAATAAATTGCTAAATACTTGCAATTTTTAATTACTTCTTAATTATTCCTTCGCATTTTAAAATTGCAGCATGTCTGCAATTAAGAGATCATTAATATCCATAATATAACAGAACCTTCAAAGTTATTTCTTTACCTTTAGGAATCTATACAGCTCCATTAGCTTTAATGAGAATCATGTGCACATATCAAGGAGAAAATGGGCCAATTAGAGCTAGTACAAGGTATTCAACCCATCATGAAAGTCATATTCAAGGTTATTTCGAAACATGCATAGGAATATGAGTTCTATACTAGCACAGAACATAATTCAAAAATTGATTATTCCATTTCTGTTGCTATTAATGCAATGGTACAGAAAGGTATATTGTTTTAACATGAAATGCATGTTGAGGTTCACTGTAGTAAACATCCAGGTACCTGACTCCATGCTGTATATTCCATGGTAAGAATAAATGCAAGACATTTGAAAGAGAAGCAATTGTTGAAAAGATGCTATACATAAGTAGTCCTCAGTTAATGACTACTCATTATTCTGTCATGGTTCAAAGTTACAATGATGCTGAATGAGTGGTATTTATGACTGAGTCTTAATGTGTATGGAGATTCTCAGGCATCCAGGTCATGGTTGTCCCAAAGGTGTTTTTTCAAGAGGCAACTGGACTTTCTGGGGGTTTTTTGAAGACGTTTCGCTTCTCATCCAAGAAATTAAGAAGCTTCTTGGATGAGAAGTGAAACATCTTCAAAGAAAAACCAGAAAGTCCAGTTGCCTCTTGAAAAAGCACCTTTGGGACGACTGAGTCTTACATTTTGGCTATTCCAGCACTCCCATGGTCACATGACTGCAATGTGAGTCTTTGGCTTCCACTTACACAGTTGTAGTGTCCCATAATCACCATTTGTATCTTTCCTTGCCTGCTTCCCACAAGCAAAGTCAAAGGAGAAGCCAGCAAGGAAGGTCACAAGTTGGTCCTGTAACTCATGCCTAGCCCCACAGCATTTTATCCTAAGGAGACCCAGTTATGGAGTATAAGATCCCAGGGATCTCATATTTGATAGCATGTATGTGCCTGCAGCACTCACCTGAACTCTATAGCATTCACACACCTGCCTGGCCACGCTTGCCACGAGTGCACTTTTCCACACCTAGCAGCAATCACCTCCAGCCACTCTTGCACTGCAGGGGATACTTACACATCTTTCCCACCTGATAGTGGTCACCCCCAGCCCCACTAAAGCTGCATCTCATGGGCCACACACACCCTCCCTACCTGCCAACTACTCCTGGACCTGCCACACTCAGGTAGCCTTACCTGCCTGCCACTTTGCTTGCAAGCCACTAGAGACTTAACCTGCAATGGTCGTTTAACTACAGCAATGGGGAGTACCAGGATTACTATCGTCAAATCACGTGACTGCATCACTTAGCGATAGCAATCCCAATTACTATCATTAACCAAGGACTACTTGTATACATGAACTAATTTTTTTAGAACACCAAAGATAAATCATGTAATAAACTGTTTCAAACTCCTGAAATGATCTGAACTCCAAATTTCTTGGGTTGGCGATGGGAGGAGTTACGGTAATCTCTGAATCATTATTTACTCAAATATATATTTACAATTTTAATAAAAATATTAAATTTATATCCTGCTCAACTCCCAAACATTTTGCACTATTGGCATTGCTAAACAACTCAAGAGTCCTTCGGGAGTTGGGCGGCATACAAATTTTGCTAAAATAATTAAATAAATAAAATAAATAAATAAACTCTGACGCCTTTAAAAAGAAAAAAAGAAAAAAATGTGGCATTGCAAAAAAAATAAAAAAGCTTTGGGAAAAAATAAAATGTGGCATTCTAGAAACGGATGCCTTCGGGGAAAAAAACAAAAACAAAATCGTGATAGATAAACTTCCCAAAGTTATTAGTAATTATAACTCAATGGAGTCTCAGAGTTCACAGGCAGTCTACCTTCAAATATTATTTGCTGCGGGACAAATAAAAACTCAAAACATGAGTATTTTCTCCTCGCGGAAGCCTTCAGAGAGCTGCTACGACCCAGCCAAGGATGCACCAGCCCACCGGCGCTAACCATCAACCTCCACTGGGCTCCAAAGGTTCTTTCCCCGGTGACGTATTTGGAATCGTCCCGCCCCCTCCCCCCCCCCGTCGTTCCGAGTCCCGTTTTTCTCAACCGGTAACTCATTGGTTACCATTTCGTGCCGTCCCTCCGCTGTGATTGGACCCATATACCGCTCGTCAAATAGCCGATACCTGTCAAGCGGCTTGGGATCTCAGTTCTCTCTTTCTATTAACAGCCTTTGGAAAGATCGTGAGCTGAAAGAGTTCAGTTCCCGATAAGGATAAGCGAGATTCCGGGTCTCTTTAGGAAGCCATGTTTCATTTCCAACCCCCCCCCGGGGGCGGAAATGAGAGTTGCACAGAAAAAAAAAAGAGCCGGTGAAATGGTGTTATCGCCGTAGCCCCCCCCCCCGCCCCCTCAACAAATAAGGCTTACGCTCTTTCAGTCAGGTCTTATTTTAGCTTATTTTAAAAGAGCTTGGTTATAACCCACAAATTACTCGTTTTGGAGGGTGTCTGGGGACGTGTGTAGGATGAGGCGAGTGATTTACAAGAGTCCTCAAATGTTGTGGGAGACTTGCAGAACGAACGGCAATGCTGCACTTTATTCATTATCGCAGGCTGGGTCGTACAACGACCCAGCGCTGTGTAGACCCCGAAACAGAGTGACTTGCTTAGGAGAGGATTTAACATTTCCATTCTCCCACCCAATAGCTGCTTTCTAAAGGTGAGATGATGCCCCTCAAGAGCAAAACTAAAGCCTTGTGCCCGAAGTTTAATGATCCGCAATTACTGGCATCATAATTCCAAACTCCCAGATTATCCAGCCAGAAAAAAATGATTCCAGTGAAGCAGACCGCGAGCTCCTACCCGCCTCTTTTAAAACAAATTCCTGGCGCCGCTTCCCTAAAAGAGAAAATGAAGCATCTCCCGACGACGGGAATGGAGAAGTTGGGTTTTTTTTCCCCCTATCTCTATGAACAAAACGGAGACTCGGACTTACAAAGCGGCCAGGAAGCAACCTCTCTAGGAGATGGGAGCGAGTTTAATCGGCGTTTCCTGTTTCTTTCTCCAATTTGTCGGCTCCCGTCCGGAGCTGCTGGGGCGCGCCCCACCATCGAGGGCCGTGGAGATGACGAAAGCGGAAATAAAGAAAGAAAAAAAAGACGACTCCGGCCGCTCTAGGCACCCCAGCTGAGGGCCTCGTTGCTCGGTGTGAAATCCGGGTCATCTCTTCCCCCCGCCCCCTGGAGCCGCGAGCCGCGGAGGCCGAGGCGGCGGTGGCGCTTCCCCAGAAGCCCCTCCCTCAGGAGGAAAGCGGAGGTCAGTCAGTGAGGGATGGAGAGGGCGAGCCAGCCGGGGCTGATGAGGCTGGAGGGAGAGCGGCCAAGGGGGGGTTCCTTCCACCGGGCAGACCGGCTCTGAAGCGCGAGGGACATGGGTTTCCCCCCCTCCTCCGACAAGCATAAACGCAACAAACGGCTTTTTTCTTGTCCTGCGTCGAAGAGCCAATCCAGGTGGATTTATGCCTGTCGTGGAACGTTTTTCTTTCCCTTTTCCGTTTTTTTTTTCTGGGTGAGCTGACTGCGGTCAGTTTTATCCTTGGACAGCCCTGCGAATGTTTGACCCAAAATCCAGATAGGGGCTTCGTCGTTGGAAACCCCCCCCCCCACCCGGGTTGGGAGAGGGACAATAGCAAATACTATAAATGAAAAGCAGGGATGAGAGCATGTTCGGCCCAGTGGGATACATGTGTTAGAAACACTAGAAGGGCCACCTCCATGGCTGTCCTTAAACTTTGGAACTTTCCTTTGATTGGCCCAAAAAAAAAAATGGTTCATAAGCTGACTTGGAAATGTGGTTGGTTTTAACTTGGCTCACTCAACCTTTACAGGATGGCTTTATTGTGTTTTATTACTTGTGTTATTGCCGTAACTACTGTAATTAAAAATGCTTGAAAATCATGGTGCTTCATGTTACTGGTTCAAAAAAATTCATAAAGTATTTGAAATTGCACCTTCCATTTAGACAGCAATCTTATACAGTTCCTTCTTCCTTAGCAGGAAACAATTTTATGGTAGTTACTTCTCAGTATACCTGTACAGGTAGTCCTCACTTACTGACAGCAATTGGGGTCAGCCATTCCAGCACTAAGCAATGCTGTCATAAAGGGAAACTTTACATGACCGTGCTTGAGTTAGATCAACTCTCACTGTGGTCTTTAAGCAAATCACCCCCATTTGTTAAATGCAACATCAGGTGATTGCAAATTGCTATTTCCTGCTAGCTTCCCCATTGACTTAGCTTGTTGGAAGCCAGCTATGAAGTTTGCAAATGGTGATCATGTGGGTGAGGATGCTGTGATCATCATAAATGTGAGCTGGTTGCCAAATACTTGAATTGCAATCATGTTTATGTGGGGATGCTGGGACAGCTGCAAGTTCAAAGACCAGTTGTAAATCTCCTTTTTCAGCGCTGTCGTAACTTCAAATAGTCATTGAACAAGCAGTGTTTCTCAGTCTTGGCAATTTTAAGATGTGTGGGCTTTAGCTCCCAAAATGTTAGGAGCGGAAGGGAGTCGGACATACTGTTGACACACTGTTAAACTATTTTTAGGAACTGGGTATGTCTAGTTTAATGAAAAGAAGGACTAGGGGAGACATGATAGCAGTGTTCCAATATCTCAGGGGCTGCCACAAAGAAGAGGGAGTCAAGCTATTCTCCAAAGCACCTGAGGGTAGAACAAGAAGCAAGGGGTGGAAACTAATCAAGGAGAGAAGCAACTTAGAACTAAGGAGAAATTGACAGAACAATTAATCAGTGGAACAACCAGAAGTTGTAGGTGCTCCAACACTGGATGTTTTTAGAAGATGTTGGATAACCATTTGTCTGAAGTGGTGTAGGGTTTCCTGCCTAAGTAGGGGGTTGGACTAGAACAGCGGTTCTCAACCTGTGGGTCGTGACCCCTTTGGGGGTCGAACAACCATTTCACAGGGGTCACTGAGGGCGTTAGCCCGCCATCCTGGTGCCACCGTCACTGCAGGGGTGAAATGCTCCCATTCGGCTGTGCCTGCGGGTCGCCAGACAGCCGGTAGCTAAAGAAGCGGGAGACTTCGCCCGGACGCCGCCATTTGGGTTCTTTTACCCTCTGCACATGCGCAGAAGGCTTTGCGCATGCGCAGAGGGTAAAAGAAACCAAATAGTGGCATCCGGGTGGGTGGGCGGCGAGCATTTCACCCCTGGTGCCACGCCCCCTTTGTCACCTCATCCCGCGCGGGGAGGGGGCGGAGAGGGGGTCGCGGTGGCGGGGGGGTCATGGGGGGGTCACGCCATTAGAAAGGTTGAGAACCACTGGACTAGAAGAACTCCAAGGTCCTTTCCAACTCTGTTATTTCTATGTCTATTTATTTTCACATTTAACTGCCCATCTCCCTCAAATCCTATATAGGATTGTGCTATTAAAAGATGTTAATTCCCCAGGCAATGGTTATAAAATGTTATTGGTGGCCTTGCTCAGAGCTATTCAGAGTTTCACAGCCCACCCAATCAGCTCTCCAATGTTCTTCGCTCTACATTTGAATTTGATGGTAGGAAACTATCTGTGTGTAAAGACTACTTGTTAGGTCAAGCCAAACTTGGGGATATCTCGAAAATTATTCCCAAGACTGAGCAGTGCCTGCCCAGCCTACTTTCTTCAAACAGCAACCCACAAAATGAGAGATCATATAAATGGATTATTGTTCATGGAAAGGAGTCCTAGTTCCTTAAAGCTAAACCTCTCTTAATCTTGAAAATCTTGATTAGGAGAGTAAAATAAAATAGAAAGTAAAATATCAGGGAATGTCTTTGCCAAGATAGAATCAGCCTGGCTGCTGCGAATAGCAAGAGTACCTATTGAGAAGCCCCCACTCCCCAAGTTCCAGGAGAGGCATGTACCAGTGATAAGTGTTTTAACTGTTTGCCATTTATATTATGGTTTTTAGCAATAGCAATAGCAGTTAGACTTATATACCGCTTCATAGTGCTTTACAGCCCTCTCTAAGCGGTTCACAGAGTCAGCATATTGCCCCCAACAATCTGGGTCCTCATTTTACCCACCTCGGAAGGATGGAAGGCTGAGTCAACCTTGAGCCGGTGAGATTTGAACCACCGAACTGCAGCTAGCAGTCAGCTGAAGTAGCCTGCAGTGCTGCACTTTAACCACTGCGCCACCTCGGCTCTATAGCTTTCACTGTATTCCACTATATATTTCACTGTATATAGTGATTGTGATGTGCCTAATTGGTTGGGGTGACTTAGAACTATGGTGAGTAATTAAAATAATTTTTTAAAAGATTCTTTTCACTT
The DNA here is from genome assembly GCA_003457575.1 of Thermophis baileyi. NCBI lineage: Eukaryota > Metazoa > Chordata > Lepidosauria > Squamata > Dipsadidae > Thermophis > Thermophis baileyi. Next base: position 2,043,172 of record QLTV01002657.1, read on the forward strand.
AGGTTCCTGTTTTTTAATATGATACAGCCCTATCACCATGGACAGGGTTTGATGATTATTAAGGCTGTGTGCAACTTGAAAGGGATGCCACAACTTGAAGCAGAGGTTCCCTCCGAAGTACTACATCAGAAGGGCTATACTGCTTCAGTCTCGCCATTATAAAGAGCTGCTGCTCGTACACAAAAGCCCTTCCTGCTAGAATGAAGTTACTGGCTAAATCAAGTTGACCCTCTCAGTGCTTCTAGTTGATACAAGGTGATTTTATTTTCTGAACCAAAGAACTGTCTCTCTTATCTGTTTGAAGTGAGGCTTTCAGATGGAGCTGCACGATGTTACACAACTCTACCAAATACTATATATATATATGGTGTTGAGTAGAAATTTACAGAAGGGTTTGTTCAAGTTCCCATGGCATTTCACTTATTAGTATGCCCACTACAATTTGTTTTGTTAAATCCAGAGTCACACTTTATATATGTGTGTTTGTACCCATTTCATTCATTAAATGCCAGAAATATCTCAGACGTCTTAAATTGATGATATATGCAAAAAAGGAGATTCTAGTTTTAAATCACATATTCAAAGTATGGCCAATGTACAATGCTCAATCTTGATCCAAGAGAAATTGCTATAAGGATATTAATGCTACATTAGGAGGCACATTTAATTTCCTTTCGAAGTCCATGATACTTCCCTTAAAATAAGATTTTAAGATAAAAATGTAAATGAGCTTTTAGAGGACATTGTGAGTTGCTTTATGCCATTATCCTTATCAAAAATGTCATAGAAATTCTTTTCTGCACTTTCCTATGTATAAGTAAAAATTTTGTTAAAACATTTGGATGTTCTGCTGCTACAATAAGCAGTTTTATGAAGTTAGTTTTATGAAATTTTCATTTAGTTTAAGCAATAGTGTAGGAATGTATCTGCCTGTTTATGTGGGATATAAAAAGGGATGAGGTTTTATACGTGATTCATTTTTACAAATTCATCAAAAATGGGGAAGATTGTTATTAAATGTTATAGAAATTGTGTGCATTTTATTAGTGGAAGGCTAAAAATTAACCTTTAATGCCTGAAATTCTAAACTTGGAATGTTTATAGAGAAATGTAATGTCTCTATAATAGGCGGTGCCGCTGGAGACTAGGTGAATTATCTGAAACCACTATATGTTCATAAGTCAACATGCAGTACTAAATGTCACAATGACTCATTCAGGAACTTCTTTACATATTATGGTAGAAATACTTCCAAACAGTCTATTACCCCTCAACTCCTTTTGTTCTGTAAATAAGGAAAAAAAATACTAATCTTCTAGTATTTTTAAAGTAATTTGAAGTGGAACGTGCTTTGAATTAAGAGATTTTGTAATCTGTATCTCTCCAAAGTAAACATTACTGTAATAATTAAAATATACTAGTGCCCTATAATAAAATAAAACTTTCCTACAATTTGGAAGTACAATTCATAATCACTGGTCATATGACCCCATGATTTTATCATTGCACAATTCTAATATCAATATCTTGGAAAAGCCTGATATTAATAGATGTTTTTACTATGCACCTATAAAGATGTTTTTTGGTATCTTCGAAGACAAGGCTATATAGACTGTTACAAAGCCGTTTTACAGTGTGCAGAAGTTTTAGAAGCCATACTTGTAATTACTGAGAAAACTAGTTATTTGCTGAAGCATTCTCTTTCAACTTTAGAAGACAATGGCCAACTATTTCTGAAAAGTTCCCAAGAAAATTGTATAGATGTATCCATGCAGTTTGGAGGAGTCAAGACTGAATTGAAAGTACCTGCCCCCCCTAAAAAGGGGGGAGGGGTAGAAAGAAGATGTCTGTGCTACTTCATTGATAGTGAACATATTCATTGCTACATTTGTCCATATTCATTAAAAATAGACATGAATTCTGATCAGTCATAAACAACTGCTGGTTGCAAAGTGCCCAAATCTCAGTTATGTGACCATGGGGATTCCTTTGATGGTCATAAGTGCAAGGACTGATTGCAAAGTTACTTTTCCAGTGCATTGTAACTTCAAACGGTTACTAAACCAAGTAACTAAATTCTAATTCCATTTAGATTTATTTATTTTATTAAATTTGTATGCGCTTGTTACATGTTATAAACCATTGTTTTTTTCCTTTAGTTATAATAAAAAGACTAAATAGATCACGTAAAAATAATCATACAAAAAAAATTTCAGAAATTCAAGTAACGTTTGTGTAACGTTCAAGTTAAGTTTATAAATGTTAGGTATTATCTGTGCAGAGCGCTTAGCAAATCTAAGTCTGTAGTATACTTCCAAATGATAGAAGGCATTTCATTGAAGCATATAGAAATTCAAAATATAATATGAAATTAATCTTTTTGAAGGTTATTTAAGCTATGGCATAGTAATGACAAACTAATTTTATAGTGATGAAAAGATAATATGTAATTCTGGTGAGGCTTTTGTTGAGGGCTCCTACCTGTCTTTCTTGAATGTATAAAAGTACATACAAAGGACAGCCTTGTCAGGCTACATGCAGGCACAGGTTTCTTCACTCCTCTTCACTATTCAAATACCTGCATTCAATAGTTAGCTTAACAGCACAACCCTCAAGAACTCTATGTAGTTTAATTAAGCATTAAATATAAACTATTATTGAAAATGGAGGAAACCATATTTATGCAGAATATCAGCTGCTATGGAAACCAGGAATCCAGCCATGTGAATATATGTATGTATGGGTAGTGCAGGCTTGTGAGTGAGAGTGTGTGTGTGTGTGTGTGTGTCAGTGTGTATGCAATACGTATGAGCCTCAGAGTTTAAATCATAGGTTTGTTTCTCCTGCTTTTTCATAGAAATGGACTTTTTGCTGCTCTGCTTCCAGACTGGGAAATAAATGGCACCTGCACTAATGCTTATGTCTGAGCCTTCTAGCTTTCCATTTTCCCAGCTTCAGCTCTCACAGGTCTTTAAGAAGGTTGTTTATGATGAATTGGCTTGAAAATCCATAGATCTGAGATAGCCTACAACCAACTCATATAGTGTGCGATAGACAGACAGATAAGGTGTATACATGTTTGTGTAGCTTTAATTCTTAACTAGCATCTGAATTTGAAAAGAATACTCTGAATTCCTTGGGAAATTTTTTTTTAAAAAAAATTGAGGCAAACATATTTTAAAATTAACAGCTCATTCGCTAAGAAAATATATTTATAAATAGCAATTATTACATATATATATTCCCTTTGTCCCCGTGCATTCATTATGTTAGGGATGAGAAAGTCTCACTCTGCAGATATTGTTGGACTAAAATGCCCAGCAGTCCCAGCATGAGGGATATTGGAAGTTATAGCACAGCAGCCTCTGGTTCTCCACTCCAGTGTGTGTGTGCAGCTTTATTTAATAGGAATTCTTTTAACTCTTTCTTCCCATTTTATTGGCATAGGGATGGGCATTAGATGGCATCCAGATGAATGGATCACACAGGCTGAGTTTCCCTTTGAAATTATACTAGAAGAAGCTTTTAAAAATCTGCAATTGCTGTCATGCTCTCATAAACTAAGGTGATCTGGGAATAGATCGTGATATATGTAAATGAAAATAGTATTCCTAACCCTTCCAGGTTTTGGTACCCATACCCTATGGTACATTTTTGTAAGACAGTACTATCAATGAGATGTGACATTGATTGGCAGCTGAAGACACATTTTACTCTGTGATGATTATTGGCTGTGTATTTCAATACTACCTGATTGATATAAGTGATCCTTGGAACTAAAACTCTTGGAAAATATATTTGAATTCACTGGCATATTATTTATAGACATTAACTTATAAATTGCTCTGTGCATCACAAACACAATTAGAATATTTCAGTAGTCAAATGTAGAACACCAAAAGGGACAGCTTGGTATGTTGTTTAAGTTTTACATTCTGAAGATCTTTAAGGCTTGCCTACGCAGGCATTGGACTGTGTGCCCCTCTGGTATGAAAACGTTGTTTGTTTTCTGCTAATTATCCTTTAAAGAGTAGGCGTGAGATGGCAATGTCATTGGATTGGCATAAATTGGTTTATTACAGCAGAATTGCTGGGGGTGGGTGGGAGGAATGACACTCTGGAGATTGCTTGAACTCATACATTTCTGCTGCCAAAGTTTACAGGCCTGTAAATTTAAATGTAGAATTTTTGTAGGCAGGATGCATTGACAGATATGCTTAATGGAAATACATCTAGTTCTGAGCCTCAGAACAGGTCAATAATAATGCTTATATTGATAGCAGCAATGTAGGAGATGTTATTTGGTATTAAAGCTAAAATCCATGTTATCCCCTTAATCATAATTACATTAATATCGACAGGCCCTTGACAATACCCACTTTAGTATTGATAGATTTCTGTCAATAATGCATTTCTAAATAAAATACATTCATTCATAATTTGTATAATACACAGTAAGCAATGTTAACACATATCAGAAAAATATACCTATTTAATTAATGATACTCAACAATTTGTTGTCTTAGAATGTGTTATTGGTCAATAGGAACCTTTAAAAATAAAAATAATAATAATAATAAATTTTTAAACAAATTAAGTACAAAGTACCTGGTAATTAATAGAGCAGTGAAGATGTCAGGCACAACTTGTGTAAAGTTATGACCTCGGTAGGGCTGCATAGCCTAGAAATTCTCTGGTTATATATTTAATACATTCTGAAGAGGAAAATCACTATATAACCTCATAACTGTCTGGCAGTTAATATGACAACATTTCACAGAAAATACAAATGCAAATTTGAGTGAAAGTCCCTGCTGATGCCGCATTTGGAGGCATTTAAGATAGCCATCTGTTCAAAACTAGAAGTGAGAAAGTCTACTTAGAAACAGTGTTGACCATGTAAACGCATCTTAGAGTATGTGAAACAGGCGGGATCATAGAAGATACAAGTAGCAGTACTGGTATTCTCTCGTTTAGCAACTACAGTTAGGACCAGCATCTTGGTTGTTAAGCAGAGTGGCCACTAAGAGAAACTCTATTTATGATCTTATTTCAAAGCTTTCCTTTGTTTTACAGAACTGTGAAGGTTGTAAATATAAGGATTGATCAAAAAGATACATTTTCATCACTGTCGTAACTCCAAACAGTCACTAAACAAGGAAAGCCTATATAAAGATGGTATGGTAGGTACACTATTAGTGAGATCTATCTGGCCACCGGAGCCCAGAAGTAGCTCTAGAATGCCAGGTTTTAACACTAAATCAAAAGAAAGCACTTCTTAATGAATCTGAACTTCAATATCATGAAAGTCTAAAGCATAACAAACTAGCATTTTAAAAGAAATTTAAACAAGCTAAAGTCTCTTAAATGTAAAGAAATTTTAAAAATGAGAATTTTCATCTGGAATAAATTGCAGGTCAATTAAAAAATGGCACTTCCTGTACTCAGGTAGTCAGACACAAGGGCAAAGAGAGAGTAAGAGAAAATTCGGACAATTATTAGTTCACTAATGTTTCAGTCCTTGAAATTGACATTTTGGTGGAAATTTTGGGACAGCCCATGGGAATGGAATGTGAGAAGAAGGGGTGAGATTCAAATCCACCCTCTCTATTAGCTGTATCCTAACACAATGGCTCTTTATTAGATTTCTAACTCACTTTTGTACGTCATTGGCCCTTCAGCCTGATAACAAAATATTAGAAACCTAGACTCAAATAAATGGAAAGGCATTAATAAACATGGTAAGTAACACCTTGTGGTTTAACTATGTTAATACAATGACAGGTGAACCTAAGTCTAAAAGTATAAAAAAAAATTAAGTATAAAAATGGTTTATATAGTACCAAACCTGGTTGGATATTAACTGTTCAATCACATGAATTAGAGGTGCATCTGAAGTACAGATTTTAAGGCCAAATGTATTCCTTAAAAGCTTTGAATGACATTTCAGAGATTTTTAAAAGTTGATGCCAAATTGTAATTAATTTACAGAAGGGAGAAATGATTAAATACCTGTCTAGAGGGCAATTATATTAACTATATTTAATTTTATTTAAATCTAGATATAAATGGAATGAAATAAAATTTAATTTTATCTTGTTACCATTTTTTGGAGTATAGCCTTCAGCATATCTTTCAAAGGCCACACTCGGCCTTTGGCCTTAACAAATGTTATGGACCTCTGACCTCAAATACCTGGGATGGAGGAATGGTAATTAAGAACATGCTATCCCTTAGGGAAGCTTGCCATGATTACTAAATTTGTTTTAATCTGAACATTTACATTATGAAGTACTGTAGAAGCCAGTGTATGTACTGTGCAGTAACATGTGCCATCAGGATCCTGGTTCATGTGAAAATCAACATGTGTCCAATTGAACATACATTATATGTGCTGATGAAAAACCACCAGCGAAGGAATTAACCTGAGTGGACATTTGTTGACTATTTCAATTGTAATGTTTAACATGACAACTGAAGATCCAGATTTAAAATATTTGCTTTCCATTCGGTGAAATTGGGATAGTTACGTTTTATAGCCCGAATTGCTCTTGACTGATCTAGCTGATGAAACTGTTATCAAAATGAAAAGATTAAATATTCTAAAGGACTACAAAATGTAAATGAACAAATGAAAATATGTTGATGAATTTATTTTTTGTTACAGAGGGCTCCGTGTTGACCATGGCATCGAAGGACAACAATGTCAACAAAGTGATTCCTGTCCTCAGAATTAGTCAGCTGGATGCACTTGAACTGAACAAAGCCTTGGAACAACTAGTTTGGTCCCAGTTCACTTACTGTTTTCATGGATTTAAACCTGGACTCTTGGCTCACTTTGAACCAGAAATTAAAGCATCTCTGTGGCTTTTTTTGTGGAGATTCACCATCTGCTCCAAGAATGCAACAGTGGGACAGGCTCTACTGAACATTCAATACACAAATGATTTATCCCAGATACAGAAATACCAGACATTGAGCAAGCAACAGAAATTATGGTATCTTATTTGTACTGTTGGCGGGAAATGGCTGGAAGAAAGGTGTTATGATTTATTTAGCAAACGTCCATTGGAGTCATTCCAAAAGACAAAATATTTTATTAACTTAATAGTCAGGCTTCTCAGACTCTGTGAGTTGCTAAACTTCCTAATTTTTCTTCAGAAGGGAAAATTTGCTACACTTACTGAACGTATTTTAGGAATCAGATCAGTGTTCTGCCAGCCACAGGGTGTCCGTCCAATTGCGTTTGAATACATGAACCGAGAACTCTTGTGGCATGGATTTGCTGAGTTTCTGGTGTTCTTTTTGCCACTTATTAACATGCAGAAACTCAAACTCAAGATTTCTTCTTGGTCTTTACCTGTTAGGGAAAACTTCAATAATGAAAATATGTCAGAAATAAGTCACAAGGAATGTTCTGTGTGCAGGGAATGGCCTACTATGCCTCATACTATCGGTTGCTCACATGTTTTTTGTTACTATTGTATTAAAAGTTGCTTCTTATCAGATATATACTTTACCTGTCCTAAATGTGGCACTGAGGTGCAAGATCTCCAGCCATTAAAATATAAGGTAGAAATGAAAGAGATATAACTGACTTGATGATATTTTCCTCAAACCCATAACAGAATATAATTCTTAAAACTGACAGAAATAATTTACATATACTGTACATTTTAGTTGGGTTCCTACCCTCACCATATAATTGTCTTTCTATAATTCATTCCTATATAGACTGTTTTATTTATTATAAACAAGTGCTCTAATACTTTCATGTACTTGAAACCCAATAAACTGCTTTTTAAAAGATAAAGTCATATTTGGTGCTTTTTACCTAATTTTTACATTTTTTTCTCAAAACAGGCAAGATCCAAAAGATCTGAAAACTAACTTTTTTATGCATATCCTATTCTAGATCAGTGGAAGAGAAAAATCTTATGGACTAATCTGAAGAGTTGTGGAAAAATGACAATATTTTCATTTGCAGCTTTTCAATTCAGGATTTTTTTAAAGTAACATGTTGAAAATGGAAATATTAAATCTGAGATTCCTAGTCCTATTAAATTTAACTTAAATAAAATCGTAATCTCTTGTTTTCATACATATTGCCTATGTATCATGAAACAAAATGCCTACACCAAATGCTACCTGCCATTTAGATGACAATTGATCATCCTTTTTCCTTGATAAATTATTTGGATGAATATACATTTCTATTTCTCCTATAATTATTGAGAGGAAATATATGTTACATTGTGCCAGGAAGCTGACATTTCTAAGCATATTTTTTGGCCATTCCGACTGGTTTTAGACAAAATATTGTCTAAACTGTCCTACGTTTTTAAGCTAAATGTTCTTTTCATGTCCTTTAACTGTAAAATATCCTGTTTATCCAATGTAACTGTCTTTGTACAGCTATTAATTTTTTACACTTTCCTGTTTTTTTACTTTGGGGAATTCATCTTTATTAAAGGGTAACAGTTCTATCATTCCATATCTTTTATCTCTTTTATCTGGCACTTCCTTGCATGTGTTCATAATCCTGTTTGGGGTTTATTTTGATATTTTTCTTGCTTTAGTTTTAGCTTGTATAGTGCACCCATTATTTAGAAGAGTTTTGAATTTCCTTTGGTTTGCTAGTGGCATCACTTATTTTGTCAGCCCTCCTTATCAGTGACCTATTAACTGGTCTTTTATTTGGGGTCCTGGTATTTTGCAGTATTGAGCTAATGGTCTATGCTTGTCTCTTTCTATAGACACTGTAGTTTAGATTTACATCATCTCTTGGCAAGCTCTTGGCAACAGAAAGCAGGATTCTCACAAAATCTTTTAAGTAGATTTATTGAAAGAGAAAAGGGATTAGGTTACACAAATATCAACAACTGGCTACTTCCATTTTAGCACCCAATTTATCTGTTAAGTTCACTGTGGGTTGGATTTCTTAATTCTTTTGCTAACACCCGTACGATGGATAGGCTAGGTGGTTAACCATTTTCCTGACAGAGTGTACACATGTTCTGAGCTAATAATATTTTGCAAACTGCTAACCCCTTTCTCAGAGTCTAAGAAGCTCATAACATTTCTTTTCACTAGAACTTTCCAAAATAGCAAACTACTATTGTTCCCAATTTCCCTAGTAAATATTAGGGTTTGGTATTGCTCCCTTAGTTGGTTTAGAAATTTCATCAAGTTTTCCCTTTCAGCCAGGCAACAAAAGTAGCAACATATTAAAACATTTTATCCGTAGGTGGCTGGATTAGAAAGCCACCTGTTCAGTGTCTTTCATAAAGATATTGGCAACAACTATTGATAATGTTGACCCCACTGTATTACTATTGCAGATTTCATGGACATATTTGTAAAGTCATCAGGAATGTGGCAACTCAAAGGAGATTTTACCTCTATATTTAAATTTAACTTGCAATTAAATTTCAATTGACAGATTACAAATTGACATGGAAATGAGTGAATATTCTGGATTGATCTTCACAATTACTGCTACTTTAAATGCTCTGTTTTGATAAAATACAGACAATTGGCACAGAAGGAGCGTCAATGGCCTGTTCTTTCTGGTTGGCTTGTTTCTTTAGTCCATTTCTACTTCATCATAGCCCAATTCAAAAGGAAGTTTGTATCTGAGTTTATTATTTGGTTTTGCTCCTATAAGATTGAATAACTCCCAGGAAGCAAATAATCTATCTTCCTTATTTTCTAAAAATGCCTCTTTTTTATATAGATCATAATTTTATTTTCAATATGTGGCATTTCACAATTCTATGTAACCAGGATCTTAGTCACAGCTTGTGAGACAGAAATTAGTTTTATTTAGCTATTAACTGCCCTGGTTTTGTTGTAGAAATAGGGACAGACAGAAATGTTACTGACCCTCATCAAGTAACTCAAACAGCATACATTACAGCCACTTTTTTTTCTGCCGTACCTGTAGTGATCCTAGACTTTTTTACCAGTAGGATAGGTGTAATAATGGAGAAAACCATTTCTGAAGGGTCAGTGAATCTGGAAAAATGATTGCACTACATTAACTTTTAACAGCATGAACACCTTTAAAGAGAATGGTCTGCCTTGGCCATGTTTGCTAATGTCTGGCTTATGTCCAGTTAATAGAAGATTTAAACTGGATAAGGAGTTATGTGTTTACCAATGAGAAATACTGAAGATGAGTATGTCAAAGATTATATGATTAATTGAGCAAAAAGTTTTGGTTGGAATATAATGTTGGATTAGTGGGAGAATATGTGCAGTAAAGGATAAAAAATAAAATTTATTTAATTCAAATTTATTGATTGAAAAGATAATTTTTATAAGATAACTAGCTGTACCCGGCCACGCGTTGCTGTGGCTCAGTCAGGTTAAGTGGAAAAGAAAGAAAAGAGAAAGCGCACGTTTCTAATATGTTTAATTTCACAATGCTTGTGGGTATACAATATTTTTTGTTGTTCCATTGTCTCTGCAGATATAGATATTGTCTGGTCCGCGATCGCAGCCCCTTTTGCCTGGGCTTTTTGCGGATGTCAGCTTGGCTTCATTAACTCAAATAAAATAAAGTCAAGCCAGCCAAGACTTGCAGGGAAGGGAGCGCAACAGCGATTTAAAGCAGCTTCTTATATGCAAAAGAGAGGGACAAAATATGCCAGGGCAGCCAGCCAGGTTGGAGATGATCTTAAGCGAAGGCCGAAGTTTGGTTTTGTCTTCAGGGCGAGAGAAACAGGAAAGAAAGCATCGACGGGCTCCCAGAAAGGCGAGTCAGGACTGCGAATGGTTGGAACGAAAGAGGAACCGGAGGCGCCATCAGCCGCCCTCGTCTCAGCACGTAACCTGCAGGTGACTTGCTTAGTCCAACAGCTGATGCTTCCCCCTCCGGCTCCGGCGGATGGTGGCTGAGGCTCGGCTGTGGGGAGGCTGGAGGCCGTGGTGGTGAGGGTGGTGGCAGAGTCGCCAGCACTGGAAGCCGTGACAACCACTGCCGTGGCTGTCGCTCCCGCTACTCCGCCACCACAGGGGGCCACCGCAGCCTCCGCCATTATTGTTTACCCCACACAGCGACGGCCCCCCCGGAACTTCTGGGAATGCATCCTTCCGGCTGGTTGCACGGGGCGGGGCAAAGTTCGAGGGGCTGAGTGAAAAGGACAGGAGGCGGATTTGGCTTCCCTTTTCGCCTGGGGCGAAAGGGAACCCCGTTATTGACCGTTTGCATTATTTGATCGTAAATGCCTTTTTGCTCAAGCGTTAGCTTAGGAATATTTGATTGCACATACGACAAAAGATCACCCATGTTGTAATTTTGTTCAGGACACAATTCTACATCGAATGAAGCAGCAGCAGATCGATTTGGTGATGACATTCCCAATTGATTGAGAACTTTGTTCGCGATTTCTAAGCAGAAATCTTCAATCATTATCAATGCTTCGTTGTAGAATTCTGCTGTGAAATGCATGTTCATATTTGAATTTTCCTTGTGTATTCGACGGAAAATATCTTCAGGCATGTGCGATTTATATTGGAAATGTGGAAATCATAAATGGATCGTAAATCAGAAACATTGAAATGGAATCGTAACATATTTAGTATAGTGTGTGTTGCTTTTACGTCCAACAGATGGCACTGTTTTTCACAAAAAATGTTGTTACCTGTCATAGGTGTGACATCTATATAATATAGGTATATAAAAACACACGCATATTCGAATACAACGTTGTGTCAAAATTGCAAAGCAATCGGTGAAGAACTTTTGGAGATTTAAGATTTTGAACAAACAAACGTTTACATTTTTATTTATATAGATATATAATTGGTACTTAATGATAACACCTAACTAACACCTAATAAATTGTCTAAGATGTATAAGAGTGTGCCAAATGTATGCTGGAAATGTAAACAGTCTGAAGGTACCATTTATCATTTTTGGTGGATGTTAAGAAAGCTAAGAATTATCAGAATAGATGGCATTTCAGTTCAAATAATTTAGATGTATTTTAATTCAGATAATTTTCGTAAATTGAATGTATAAGTGAATCCAGAAACTTTTCATTTAGATTTGATGAATAAACAGATTTAAAAAGCCCTTAGAACTTTGTTTTTATGCGTATAACAGTAGCAAAGATTCTTTATGCACAGTGATAGAAAGATTCATAAGTATCCTCGATGTAAGAATGGATAGTGAAACTAATGGGTTTGGCGGAGATGGTGAAATTGATGCATTGATGCTTTGATTGGAGAAAAAACTTTGCCTAGCTTCATCTCTACTCAGAAACCAGTCCTGAACTTAATTTAATTTAACTTAGTTGAAAAGGTTATTCTATTTTATATTTGTATTTGCACCAAAAAAAAGCAGAAGTTATTTTCTTTCATAGCTCTTCCCTCTCTCTCTCTCTCTCTCTCTCTCTCTCTCTCTCTCTCTCTCTCTCTCTCTCTCTCTCTCTCTCTCTCTCTCTCTCTCTCTTTTGGACTGCATTCCCAATTTTGCTTTTTCTTCTTCTCCCTTTTCCCTTCTCCCGAGCTTCTTTTTTTTTTTTATGCCTTCTTTGTATTTTGTATCTTTTTGAAATGCAATTTTAAAAAATTAAGGATGGTTTGCCTATATAGGTAAACACAATGTACCCAAGTGGTTACTTTTTCTACATATGTCCTACATACAGTTCATATGTATTTGATTATTATAAAGCATCATCACATTCTTTTGAGATACAAGCACTTCTGAATTCCATATGTTATCCTAACTGTACAAGCCACAGAGTCTTATATAAAAATTGATTTGTAATTGTGTACACTAACATGTCAGAGAAAAATTTGGTATCAAATGATGGCACACAAAGTTTAAAACTAAAATTAACCCAGGACCATACGACATCAACACTGGATGAGTCATCAGAAGACTATGCCATCCTCATATCACCTTGGAGTGATAGAAGGTATTTTCCAGAATGGGGATTCAAAATATTATCCAAGAATAATCATTAGTGATGATCAATCAAGGGATTGCAAATTAGGAAAACAATCACGCTTACTCTTAATTACTCAGTAGCCTGCCTTTCGATTGGAAGCAGGAGTATGAACTATGGCACAACCTAGTGCTCCTGAGTCCCTAGCCAGTGCAGTGAGCCACTTATCTAGGAAAATATCAGTGTCCGATTCGACCATAGAATGGACAATGATTGATTGCTCCAGTAATACCTATGTTGGCCGTTGAAAAAACCCTGGCAGTGAAGATACCTTTGCAGGGGTTTTCTGCCAGAAAAACATCATCTCATTATCCTCCTCATTGTCATCTAGTACAGAACAGTTTCAATGGGATAACTTTTGACCTTCAGTATTATATATACATTCTGCTAACTAAGCAAGTTAATTTTCTCAAACAATTGCCCAACAAGGACTAGAGTTACAGTTTGCACTTTGACAAGAATCCATGGGGGTTTGATATTAAGCACACTGAGGGTAATTAAGTTGTTGTAATCATTAGTTTAGCAACCAGTTTGGCACAGAGCTTCAGTCTCCCCACCTTAGCCACAAGCAAGAACATGAGTTAATTTGCACTCCTATTTAAAGTTGTTCTCTTGTCTTTAGAGAGTGTATTTATTTTAACTGTTAGAGATGCAATCATACAAAGCATTTTGCAGCTACCAAAAGAACAAAAAAAAACGTCTTTTGAGTTTCAACATCCCTCTTTCAGTTGTGAAACTGGCGTATCAAAATGAGGCAGAGGTGCATCTTAAATCTGGATTCTGTCCATTGCAGAAAGCGCCTCAACGTTCGATTTTTGTTTTTGGAACAGTTGCTAAGGAACATGGTTTTATTCTTTATGAATCTTTTGGCCTCCCTGGGTCTTTTTTTTCCAGGAGGAAGAAAAAGATATTCTGGAACTCAGAAACCCTGAATGCAGATCTGCTCTCTACTTTGAATTGGAATGCAGTTTATCCCCCCCACCCGTCCATTTCCTTCCCACCCCCCACTTAACTGGATGGATGAAACACTTTAATGTCATTATAAGAGTAATGGAATTGCTTGGGTGTTTGGGAGCAGATAGTATTCTACTTGTGATTGTCTTTGCAGTAATGCATTGCTTTGAATTTGGAATTCTATTATTTTACATCTTTGGCAGTTTAAAGTGTATTTTTTTTATAAACAGCAAACTTCACCTCATAAAAATTCATTACATAAGGGTATAAACAAGTATTTTTCCTTCCAGTCATTGGCAGTAAGTGATTCATCAGTTTTTCACAGAAAAACAATTTCATTGCAGATGTTCTGTAATTTCCATCCCTCTTCAGTTGTAAAATCATATCAACCATTCCCAATGCTAGCAATGTATTTAAAAAAATAAAACAGAATGTGTATGTGCACGCACACACACGTGTGTGTGCTTAATCTTTTTAATAGAATTCACTAATGTTTGCTGTCTCATCAGCTTTTCAAAATAACCCTAAAGTAATCATACTGCCATTCTTCCTTTGGGTAGATGATCAGTTCCTTTACTGCTCTCTATTATACATTTTAATAACTTGTAAAAAAAAAAACAATAATCCACAGCCACCACGTAGAAAAGCTATATGTCCACTATTTCTCTTGGGAAATGTCTAATACAATTCTATACATGCCCACTTGGAAGGTACTTTCTTCTAGATCAGGGTACTTTCTTTCAGCTAAGTGGATAGAGGTTTGTTTCCAACTGTGCGATGGATAGAGAACGGCTTGCTAATTATTCCTGTTGACGCTTACGGCAGTTTGGGCAGCACCAGTGTTTTCATGGATTGTAAAATTCTCTGTGGGAGTGAGTTGCTTTATCACAATTCACTCACAGCTGATTGCCATCTTTATTAAACTGCAGCCCTGTGAAGCAAGATTCATCTATGTTTCTCGACCTTGGCAACTTTAAGAAGTCTGGACTTCAACTCCCAGAATTCCCCAGCAAGCACAACTGAAGCACTTTCAGGTTTTAGATTTAGATCTGGGAAAACCCAGGTTCAGTCTGCCCACATCTAGGGATCTCCCTAGGGGCCAGTTATCCTTTCTAAGCCTATCTTAACTCACAAAGTTGGCATCGCAAGTAAAATTGGAATAGGTGTCTATGCCACATGGAGCTCTTTAAGGAAAGATGGAATCTTCCTATAACAAATATATTCAAATAAAACAATGCAATATAAGGGGCAGGTGGATGCATCAAAGGGAGATATTGACATGGGAACCAAATGTGTGTATGGAAATGTATATAGCAATAGCTCTTAGACTTATATACCGCTTCATAATGCTTTACAGGCCTCTCTAAGCGGTTTACAGAGTCAGCATATTGCCCCCCAAAAATCTGGGTCCTCATTTTACCGACCTCAGAAGGATGGAAGCAGTGGTGAAATCCAAATTTTTTACTACCGGTTCTGTGGGCGTGGCTTGGTGGGCATGGTGTGGCTTGGTGGGCATGGCTTGGTGGCCGTGGCAGGGGAAGGATACTGCAAAATCTCCATTCCCACCACACTCCAGGGGAAGGATACTGCAAAATCCCCATTCCCTCCCCACTCCTGGGGGAAGGATATTGCAAAATCTCCATTCCCACCCCACTCTGGGGCCAGCCAGAGGTGGTATTTGCCAGTTCTCTGAACTACTCAAAATTTCCGCTACCAGTTCTCCAGAACCTGTCAGAACCTGCTGGATTTCACCCCTGGATGGAAGGCTGAGTCAACCTTGAGCCGGTGAGAATCAAATCCCTGGCAATCAGCAGAGTTAGTTTGCAATACTGCATTCTAACCACTACGCCACCACAATTCTTATGTACAGTATATGTATGTGTAATGTATGGTATATATGCATGCATGTATGTATAGAAGGGCTCCTCCCTGGAAAGTTTGTTTAATATCTTTCCTTATTTTCTGTGTCTGCAGAGAAACCACCATTTGCACAATAGAACCACTGCTATTTCCGCTGTACTTAGTAGACTTATTAAAAGGACCTGGATTTAATTTATATTCTAAAACATTAAATTAATTTTTACCTGCAGATATTAATGGAAATTCATTAGCCCTAAATGTGATTTTATTGAATGCCTGGAGGACTAAATTAACCAGAACGGAATGTGAAATTTGGTAAAAAGAAATAGATTCAGAAATAGAACAAGGTGAGAAAAGATTAACAATATAGTTTTTAAAAAGTATCACCGGATAACTTGCAGCAAAAGGCAGCACATTTGAATGATGTAAAACGAGTCAAAAATTATGCATAACCCCAAACTTTTCTCATAGGCAAAATGAGCAACACATACAAAATGCAAAGTGGTGGTTTTACTTGCAGTAAAAAATGTGAGGAAAGTGCAAAGAAATCAGACTACAAATAATTGTCAAATTATTTTACAGGACCTACTTCACCTATGGCAATTGTAGCTAGCATCAAGGACATAAAGGCACTTAACTATGTCAGACTTTTGACACTACTATTGTATTTGCATCCTTATCCTTATCACTAAAACTGAAAATACTGACATTGTTTCAGATATATTTTAAGTTGTCTTGTGCAAACATTGGCTCTAGCACGTTAATCAAACAAATAAAAACATTTATAGTGGTTGTTTTGCCTTTTCTCTCATTTCTGGCATTATTAATTAAATCTCAGTTTGGTATCGAGACAAAAAAAGTGTTTTCTGTGATAACCCTCAAGTACAAATAAATGATCCTATATTGAACCACTCAACTAAAACTTCCATGTCTCTTTAACACTATATTTTTTAGTTACCCCATATCACAGATGGAAAATTACCGTGCGTTGTATGAAGCAAAGGCAAAATTTGATTAAACCATGTTAATAGGTAAAACAACAAGGTAAACCTATGCTGCAATTATTTAAAAAATCACAATAAAAAGCCACAGCTTAGTGTATACTTTTTAACATTTCAGAAAATGATCCAAACCAATCATTCCTCAGGAATCCCCAGTAGCTTTAGGTTTTGAGACACATTTAGAAATTTTTAGAATTGTTATAAGCATCACTACAAAATGATGCATCCATCATAAGAATATATTAAGTGATCCAGGAAGTTAAATACAAGATGAGAGGTTGGTTGGTTGGTTGGTTTGCTTGTATATTTAGTTTTAGTTTATTGTCATTGCACATGGTACAACGAAATTAAATGCCGTCTTCAGTGTACATTATAACTATAAAAATAAAAACACAAACATACATCCTTTACGTTCTGTATAATTGAAATTGAAAACCCGATATTGCACTATACCGTAGAATTCAATATGGTTACTGCCCTGGGATAGAAGCTGTTTTTCAGCCTATTTGTCCTTGTTTTTATTATCCTGTACCGTCTGCCAGATGGTAATAGTTCAAAAAAAGAGTGCCCAGGATGAGATGGATCTTTAAGAATGTTTTGAACTTTCTTAAGGCAGCGGGAGCTATAAAGCTCTTCCAAAGAGGGGAGAGGGCAACCAATGATCCTCTGGGCAATGATGTTTACCCTCTGGAGTGCTGTCCTATCTGCCACTGTGCAATTGGCAAACCATACACAGATGCAGTAAGTTAAAATACTCTCTATGGTGCAGTGGTAGAAGGCCACCACCAGTTTAGATTTGGTAGTACAAGCACGGGCAATCTGTGAACACTTTCTCTCAACCTTCTTGAAGGCTATTGGACAGTATCAAGTGAAGTTGTGAAACCACATACACAAAAATATCAGAATTAATTGGGGGAATAACTGATCTTTGATAAGTCAGTTCCCCCAGGCCTACCCGCTCCCCAAAGGAGCTGGAATCAGAGCACCGGAAATTGGTATGAAAATGGCCAATTTCAGTATATTTGTCTGTCCATATTTATGGATTAAGGAGGCAAGAAAGGAGGGGCTCAGTCTTTTTGCTGAATAAATGGAATAGGTTTGGCTCATGCTCTCAATGTCACCCTTATTTTTAACTTGAAACAAGGTGCTTTATTGTTGAATTTTAGTGGCAAAAGTTTGGAGAACTGGGAAGAAACAAATGCAGATTTCTACTCTATGTCTTTTAATCCTGGCTAACTATATTGCATAACGTGCAGAAGTAAACTAAAATACGTTGGGCTAGTTTGTGGTTCTTCGTGTGAAGTCAACCCAGCCATTATGTGCAAATGTCTGTAAATATTTAGAATAAAAGATACTCTTTTGGCTCCCAGGATAACCGGCATTACTTTGCCATTACCACTCCTCCAGTATACATCTGAACTAGTGACCTAGAAGTGAAAGGATAATTCTCAAGTAATTTTACAGCTTGTTTTGAATCTGAGTTTTGTACATCTTACTAATTACCCTTATCTAAATGCATTTATCTCTTTTTCTAACATCACTTCAAATTCATGGCAACATTGATTAAGTACCTGATGGCCTAGCTAAGCCATTTTTTAAAATTGTCAAGCTAAACTCCGTCTTTAGCATTTGTAGTCTCCTAAGTAGTAATCTAGTCTCATTTATTCTAGCTAACAGTTAAGTGAACTCTATAAGGCATGAAAAAGAACAGATTTCAGTTTGACATCACCCAGTGTTCTAGCTAGGCGAGAAGGGTTTTAAAAGAATCACCAGACATTCATGTGATCTCATCCTGTCCATCTTTTTCACTTAACTCATCTAATATGCTTTTAGGATACAAACATCCTACAAATCATCCTGAATCTTATGCACCTGGAAATCAAAGACACTGTCTGGCACGCCACACCTTTGCTCACCCCGTTTCTTACTTGACAACCACATGACCAGTAGTTACAGTAGTCTTAGCAGAACAACTTTTGTGATTGGGACACAAGAATATTTCAGACATTTGTAGGAACTTTCATAGAACTAAAATTGCCTTTACATATGGTTGTCAACAGAGGAATAACTTTGTAATGTCCACCCACATTGTAACTGCTGCATGTTGAAGTCTCCTCTCATAAGGTATGTGTATCAGCAGGCTTGCTCATGATCTATAAATGTATCTCATCAACTTGCAGGTGACTCAAACTATATAATCTTGCTTATAGAAAAGTTATCTCAGAATTCTTTTCATCATCCCCTAAAAAAATGTTAACCACATACCAAATCAAATACTGTATATCTGAGAATTTGTTTAACATTATTTTTGATTTTTCATGAGTGATTTTAGTTTCTAAGAATTGTTGTCATAGGCAATGGTAAGAATGTTTCTCACAATATTGTAAGCTGCCCAGAGTTATCTTGTGGTAAGATGGGCACTAATTAATTTTACAAAGAATGAATGAATGAATGAATGAATGAATGAATGAATGAATGAATGCTCAGCAGCTTTATCCTGTATTTAGTTAGAAGGTATAAATTTGAAATGTAATTACATTTAACTAAACATAGTTAAAGGTCTAGGGCCTTGCCTTATTAGGATTACTGTCTCACGAGTTTTAGATCCTCTCTCCCAAATGCAATTACATTTCCTAATCTTCTAAATACATCTTGGAAAGAAGAGTCAGAAGTCACATTTTCAGTTTGATCTTGCATTGTTATTCACTGGAGGCTTCAAACATGTTTCTTCTGTTAGGGTTAGGGGCTGAAAATTATTGAGTTCTAGCAATACAGATTACCTTCTTACTGTCTTATACTGAAAACATTCCTCCCTTTGATTTTTTAAAAATCCTTCTAGCAAATCACTTTATGCATCAGCTTCTATTGCAGTGCTTCCTTTGTTTGCTTCTAGATACTTTCATTCATCCAGAGGAACTGAAATACAGAAATTCATTGTTGTGGTTTTTTTTTTTTTTTTTTTTTTTTAGTTTTTTTTTTTTTTTTTTTTGCTTCAGTAGAGCAATGAGTTTCCATAAACTTCATTGTTTTCAATTAATGCTTGCAATCAATTCAGTTACAAGTGAGCTTGTTTCTTTCAAACTGACTGCTTTATGTTCTTTTTACAATATCTGAAGTAACCTCTGCTTACTCAGCAAGAAACAATTGTTAACGCTTCCACAATGGGCAATCTGAAACTCTCAGAACATATTCCTCACAATCAGCATGTATTTTAGAAATGACCTTTTCACCCAGCTAAGTATGCAGTTTTTGTAGACTTTCTCCACTTTATTTCTTCCTCCTGTTGAATTCCATTGCTAAACTCCTATTAGTTGTCCCTGTTCAGTTGTTTAAAAAGAAACAGTGTGGCAATTACAGCTGTAGAGCTGGTATTTCTGTCATTAAACTGTTTAAAGTAAGAATAACATCTGAGAGATTCTGAGTTTTGATTAATGTTCTGATGTTTTACAGCTTTGCAGAGCCCCAAATGTTGTTCCAGTTTACTCTCCATATCCACTTATCTAAATCTGAAGGAGGGCTGAGTGGTATGATGGATGCTCTGATGAGAAACATAGTGGTTGGCCATTAAATTTTATCACCTCTGCAAATGCTGCTTGTTGGAATGCTTTGGGGAATATGTCTATCTCTTGTGTATTTTCTTTTTTGCTGCTTTTCAAAAATCAATTCATTATCATTATGTATTTAAATGTATTTTTGCATGCTACTCTATTTTCAGATTCACAAATTCTTTTATTGTTATATTTTATCAAGTTTCAGTCTACATTTCTATATATAGTCCATTAGTCTATGTGTTTGCCCCCTTCGTTTCTTTTCATTCTCCATGTGTCCCATTCATTGCTTCAAATTAATTTATTTTTACTAGTTCTCTGAATTTCTCTTGTATTGTCAGTTATCTTCATTGTGTAAATGGTTATGAGATTTAAAATATTGCATCTTATACAGATTGGCATTATTTTAATCATATATCCACAGTAATCATATTATGCAAACTTCTCAGACTTTTCTTTTAAAACTTACTTTAAAACAATCTCTAAACATTGTTATTCTTAAGTTGGAGAATTTCTACATTGGTTAATGTTTTATCTCAGCTCTTTGCTGGACTATTGAGCAACAGCTGGTCTGTTTTTTTCTTGTCCATGCTATTTCTGCCATTAAAGAACTGCAGAGAAATATTTTTTTAACCAAAGTCCTTGAAATGTCTGCTATTTTTATTCAATTTATCAAAAAGTAAAACAACTGTTAGTGTTTTGGTGCCTTCCCATTTCAATCTATGGTTGCATTTGTCATTAGATCCAATTCTGAATTGAACTGATCGTAATCTTGTTGCTATCAAATCTCTTATTTGAATTATATCTTGCCTCCTTGAAATTTCTAATCTGAATCAGATTTTGGAATAATGCATGTTGTACACTTTAGTGTATAAGTGTTAAGCCGTGTCTGCTGTACTCAGAGCCCTATCTAATTTGGTTGTGCTGGGCCCTAATTTCTTACCCAATTGTATCATTGACTGGTGGGAGTAACTTCTGTATTTATGATTGTTTCATCTACTGGTTTGAGCTTCCTTTTAAAAATTCAAAGCAGCTGCTATTTTCAATATAGTATCAATTTTGGGAGGAAAACCTGAACGGCTCCTCTTTTTTTTTTTTTTAATTGCTATATGACTGCTCAAAATGGATTCCTTTTACCGCCTAGCTGCTTTCTCCATTTGAAGAAGAAAAAAAATATCAGCTCACAGTGTGCTTTCACCCAAAATGGAAAAGCAATTGGGGAAATGATTTTAAGCAGACAAAGAGCTGGAAAGGAATTTGCTACGCATCTGTCATCCATTTTTCCTTTCCTCATTCCAGCATCTAATGTTGA
Source organism: Thermophis baileyi (assembly GCA_003457575.1). NCBI lineage: Eukaryota > Metazoa > Chordata > Lepidosauria > Squamata > Dipsadidae > Thermophis > Thermophis baileyi. The sequence goes on from QLTV01002657.1 coordinate 2,064,806, forward strand.
ATTACCTTCAAAAAGACAAACACAACTGCTGGGTGAAACTCAGCATCATATGTAGTCTGCATTTTGAGAATAACTCAAATGTGAACTTACTGTTGTGGCTCTGCATGATTTTTTTTAAAAATCCTACAGATCTATATTACCTTGGGCAGAGTAAATTAACATAGACAGAGGCTGCTATACCTTACTGCATTTCTTGAGCTGCTGATAAAGCAAATTGCACTAGAGGACCAGCTAGTAGGACAAGATAGTGCTATGACAGAAATAATATAAGGAATAATAAGGACTCAGGTGTCCATAATTAAAGCTGTATTTCAACCAAGGGGTTTCAGTTACATCATTTATCAATGTCATTACAAGCTCTTGACAAAATTACAAATTTATATGCAGAATTCAGAGATACATGATTTGTTAGAATGCATGAAGAATGTTTCTATTAAAAGCAGACAGACAATATGTTAACCTCTAATGCTAGAAATGCCAGCAATCTAAGATAGGAAGAACCCTCCCCCATTCCTTCTTTCTGCCTACTTAGCAACTGATCAGACTGATTTGAAGCACCAAGTCAAGGTGGGCCAGGGAAAACTCAAAGTGACTCTCTAGAAAGATCTGCTGAGTATTAAAATCCATTTGCCTCTTGCTAGCATTTCAGGGGAAGGTTTGGGGGTAACTGCTAAATGGCAGAGTAAATATGTTAGCTGTAAGTATTGGGTTCCTCTTGAATAATATAGGATGGTATGTTGAAAACTTCCTAGATAAGGGGACAATTGTGCCCTTGAAAGCATCATCCATGCAATGCAGTAGTGGGTTCTAAAACCCATTACTACCGGTTTGCGCGCTCGCGCGCAATGCTTCTGCGCATGCGCAGAAGCGTCCCGGGTGGGTGGGCGGAGCCTCCTGCTGCTGCCACTACCGGTTCACAGAACCGGGCCGAACCAGGAGCAACCCACCACTGATGCAATGTCCTTCTCAGTCAACAGCCCTCCAGCCTTTCTTTCGATATTGCTTTGGAGGTTTCTCTGTTAAGCTCCTTTGATCAATAAAGCAGTGTCAGGTAGACGAGGGAAGCCACTATTTTTATTTTGTGAAGTTAGAAACAAACAGTAATAACCTCCTACAACATATTCTTTCATCATCTTTTTCAGGTTCACACACTTTAGCCTGCAAAGCTGTATCCTGATGGAAGAAGATAGAGTTATGCTCTTGTTAAAAAGGCACCAGCATGAAGACAGCAAGCCAGTTTAGTGATGGAGTTTAGCATGACCATGACCAGGACCATGAGGAGACAGGGAGGAACAACTCAGTGCATTTTTGCCTCTGTCTCCCTCTTGGAATTCATTGGAGAATGTCGTCGTTCCCCCCCCCCCATGAAATATGAAGGCTATATTTTTGTACAGTATCTCAGAATAATATTGACTATTGTTAGGGTGTGGGGAAAGAAAAGAACCGCTGCTTCCAGTGCTACCTTCTGCTTCATATAATCTCTTATGAGATGCTTGCGTTATCAGTTTCTGCAGCTACACTACAGACTTATAGCAAATTTGTCTTCAGCGTTATTATGAAAAAGAGAAAGGCAATTGAAGATAAACATGCAAGGGATGAGTAATGTGGGAGAATAAATGAATAAATACCCTGAAACAATAACCAAAACAAATGTTTCTCCGAATGGCAATAAAAGTGCATTAATTCACAGTTGCAAATTGCTACTGCTTAGAGCAGATGTACTTAATTATGGGTTCCTTCTTAATTATGAATTCCTCATCAATTTGCAATGCAAAGCTTACAGCCTCAATAGATAAATATTTCATTTTATTTATTTGTTGCAACTATTTAGTAGAGTGTTTATCAAAAATAAAAAAATAAAAAGCAAAGTATATATATATATATATA
>QLTV01002657.1:2066780-2079280 GCA_003457575.1 Thermophis baileyi
TATATATATATATATATTAAAATGCCTTGAGATGTATCTAAATGAATGCAAAACTGAAAAGAATTTTTTTTTAATTAATGCTATTAGGGTGCTCACTAAAGTATGCAGATGATAATCCATCCACTGTCAAACCTATCAACCTGATTATGATACATAAACATATGCTACTATTGGGGATCTGTGAGGGAAGGGTTAAAATCATCAAGGTGCTAACCACACTCAAGTGATCAAAGCCCCAGTGGGGTTTTAAAATAAGGCCAGTGACCACAAGCCACAATAAATTAAACTAGAGACAACAAAGCACAAATTAACTAACCCTAATTTATAATCTATACTAGACTGCTCATGAATATATTGTAACATCATAGGTACTGTCTTTCCCTGAAAATAAGACCCTGTCTTATATTTTTTTGAACCCTGAAATAAGCGTTTGGCCTTATTGCCATGCACTCAAAAGCCCAACTGGGCTTATTATCAGGGGATGTCTTATTTTGGGGAAAACAGGGTAGCAGCTATGCCAGTGATATTGTATGCATAAATCTAAAGCCCGCAGGTATGACAGAGATAGCAAGTATTTATTTGGAAAATACTTCACATACTGTATATATAATATGTGTCTCAGTAAATGTGTTTTTGGAAATTAAAAGAGAAGCCATAGCTGTCCTATTGTTGGCCCTCACTCCAATCCTTTCAATGCCTCTTTTATCCTTAATCTCCACATCGCCACAACTTTCGAAAACCAAGAAAATGTTCTTCCCCTCTGCTTTCTTCAACTCCATCATTCCATCTGATCTAGAAACCCTCATTTAATTTCCCTTGAAAATTAAGGAGGATGCTACTATCCCTAACCTATGTCAGTTGTCATGAAAGGAATCTCTTTCCTTTAGCCTTCCTTGCCTGACTCCCCTCCTTACCAATTTATCCAGAAGTGAGTTAATACCACAATTTCCTAAATAGACATATGAGTAATGTGTAGGCAACATCTTGATATTTTTTCCAATCCAGGGAAATTATTGTGAAAAGTGATGGAACAATTGAGAGAAAGATACTCTAATATTAGTTTCTTTCAGAGAAAGAATGTGCTTTCAGACAAGAAATGCTGGCATTAGTCTCTGCTTCCAAGAGCAAGTAGAAGAAAGAGAACATGGGAAGGGAACCCTTCAGAGGGAGCCGGGAAAGATATCTCCATCTCTGTGACTAAACATGATCACTTTTTCCATGATAGCCTGATTTGGCATCTTCACGAAACCCACAAGATTAGACATTTATTTTCGTTTAGGAAATAGAAAGAAATCCAGACTCATAACCAAATTCCAGAAGAAGAGGAAGCATTGTCAAATCTGTTTTGGATCATGATTAACTTGCATCCCATGGAGTTCAAGTATTAATACATCCGCATCCAGCCCCTGATTTAATGACTGCATTAAAATTAAATAAAATGTACCAGATTGGCCTATTGCTTAGGCAATTGGTTTAGCATCAGTTCCAAAACCAGCCAGCCAATTATGAGTTATTACAAGCCTTTCTTATATCCCACATGGAAATAGTTTGACATTTTCCACACCAGGATTAAAAGATACAAGTCATCTGCCTTATACTGTATGTGTATGATTATATTGTTGAAATAAGTGCTATTTAGCAGTTCAGCAGTTTTGTTAAGTGAATTCTACTGTGTTTCCCCGAAAATAAGACATCCCCCCAAAATAAGCCCTCCTCTGAAAATAAACTCTTCCCCAAAAATAAGCCCTCCCCCGGAAATAAGCCCTCCCCCGGAAATAAGCCCTCCCCCCGAAAATATTTAAATGCATGCGCAGCCAGTCCCCACCATTTCCTCTGGTTAGGGTTAGGGAGACAGAGCTGGAAATCAGGTAAGAGGGCAAGAGGAGCCCCGTCTTGCTCCACACGCCCTAAAATAATAAGACCTCCCCAAAAATAAGGCCAAGCGCTTATTTTGGGGTTCAAAAAAAATATAAGACAGGGTCTTATTTTCGGGAAAACATGATATGTGCAAGTTTTGTTTCCGACAAAGGATATATTTTTATGAAAATAATGGCAGTAAAGGTTTGCTATTACAATTAAGGACAATACTGTAAAATAAAGGTGGAAATATAGCACCTGTTTTACTTCAAATTGTTGTTTAAGGTATGTTTCATATCCAATATATTTAAACTATCTTTGGTAAAAGAGCTAACATTAATACTCCAGCGATAGCCAACATGCAGTGAACTGGAGAATTCAACACAGCATCTGTATCATTTTGTATGATAAATCAGGTGAGGAAACCATTATTTCCATTCTGAATGAGTATGGAATCATATAATAGTTCTTGTTACTCTGAATATTTCCCATCTCTTCTTAGAAACATCTGAAGACTCTTAGTATTTAATTTAAAGCTGTTTCTTCTTAATTTAAAATGAATTTTTTTAAAGTTTTAATAATCTGGATGAGCAGTGAGTGGCGTGGTGGTATGAAGATGCTCGCCATCCACTCAGAAAGTTGAGAGTTCAATCCTAGGCAGCAGCAGATATTTCTCTATCAGGGCACAGACAGAAAATATCTGCTGTGAACTCCACGTAGGCGTCAGGAAGGCATCCAGCCAGTAAATGCTCAGCTCCATTCAGTCGCCTGACTCCATCCCAAATAAAGGAATTAAAGAGTTGTAAAAAGAAAAAAAAATCTGGATGAGTTTTTAATGTTATTTAGGACAAACAAATAATCTTCCCAAAGAATATTCTGTAGCGCTGTCAACCCATGGACCAATTTTCCATGACTATACAAACAATGTCAGCCTACATGCATTTGGGTGAGAATATTATAAAATTTTTATGAGTGACTGACGGGCACAACATTCAGTAAAAAACATAATATTGTATAAATCATAACATGACATAAATGATATAGTGGGGTGAATGGGCTTGAAAGTTTAGTAAGCCATGACATGAAAAACAACACCCATAATTTGCCCCAGAGTCAAAGCCACATTTGAGTGTTGCATAATTAAAACTAGTTCTACCTAAAACATAACCAAAAAAGAAACCAAAAAGAAAATCAGATAATAGAAGAAAACATATATCACAATCAAAACCAACAAACACATCAAATGTATACATTACCAACCTATCCCAGGGCCTGGGAAAAAGCCAGGGTTTTTTTTAAAGAACATTTAAAGGTTTGCAAGATAAGGATGATCTAAGTCTCCAGGAATTCTATTCTATAGGACAAGTACTGTAACAGAGAAAATGTGCCTCTTGGGTACATTTGGATATAAAGCCTGCCCATTTTGTCATATCTTACAAGGAGGGCAGAAATCACAGGACAGCAAGTTTAGATAGGAAGGCTCTATACCATGAAGGGATTTATAGATGCTAACCAGCTACTTGAATTGCACCTGAAGATCTGTTGGTAACCAATAAGCATGTGTAGCAGAGATATTACAGGGATATACTTAGATGTGCCTATAATTGATTTGACTACTGCATACTGGACCAGCTGTAGTTCCAAATGGTTTCAATGTAAAGTCCATTAGAGTAAACTACATGTGAGGTGACCATGAGAAAGAACTACTGGTCAAGGAAAAGGCACAATTGGCACATCAGAGAAGTCTATGCAAAGACCATCCTAGCCTCAAGTGCAATCCCATTCAGAACTAAAGATGGAAAATTTTCAGGAATACAATAGCTATTGTTATTTTTATGTTAGAACCAGTCTTCCACATCAGACCCAAACTGCCTCCAGTCATTATAACATGACTTCAACTAAATCATTACCTATTTCTATATAAATAACTGGCCTCCTAAATTAAGGATATTCTGCTTCCTTTCCTGGAATTTATTCAGCTTTTATGAGATTCCAATAGTTAAACAGAGTTTACTGGTGAGATGACATACAATAACGATCCCACAATCTGTAAGCAGAGAGAAGATGGCCAGCCAACTGAGCTCCTATGTGAGCTGCAGAAGAAATCAATCTGCCTAGGACCTCATGAAGAATCTCCCAAGCTGGGTAGTTCTGGTGGTGTCTGTGAGGAATCCTTCTTCAGACTGCTCACCTGACCAAAAGAGAATAATGATGAAGGCAAGCTCCTTTCATTCAGCTGGCAACCCTGCCGACAAATTATTAACAGAACCTAGAAATAGAAGGGATGTGTTCTCTTAAAGGTTTTCCTTTCCTCCCACTTTTGCCCACGGATGAGAGATGCCAGTGATGTGGGAAAGTTGTTTTCATATCATTGGTTTTTACAACCACTTTCCAGATGGCCAATGGATGAGAGAGATCAATAATAAGGAAAAGATATGAGATGAAAAATCAATGGCATGAAAGAACCAGCTGTGGAACTACAGAAGGAGGAAGCTCAGATGATTGCAAGTTGGGCAATACTGAAGATACATAGTAGGGCACCCCCTAAACTAAATATCCTCTAGACCAGATAATTTTAATAAGATGTACATGATCCTGAAATCACCCAACTTGGAAACACTTTGACTAGCAATAAAAAGCCTGTATTTTCAACTGTGACCTACAGTGATTCAAAGCCATTCAAATTGTTTTACAAGGTGAATCAGATGGGATCCATGCTTCAGTGAATTTAATCAGATTTTGGGGTCCTTGGTAATCTCTGAGCTTGGTGGTTTTATTGCAGGCGTTTCATTACCCAAACTAGGTAACATCACCAGTGCTAGTGCTAAAACGTCTACAAAAAAAAACCAACCAAGCTCAGAGAACACCAAGGACCCCTCATTTCAACCCTGAGTTGCAAATATTCTCCTTTATGGATTAATCAGATCCTCTATGACCAGAACTGGTTCATTGAAATGAATTAATATCTTATTGAACAAATGTAATTGATTTTATGATTATAAGCTTGGTGAAAAAGGGATTTTTATTTTATTTTTTTAATAACACTGCTGCTTTGCCTTGAAGTGTGATTTGGCAATTTGCAAATGTTTTAAGGTTCTGTTGAATAAATTGAAAAGTGGATAATAACTCTTAGCTTCTTTTGTTAAGACTTATTAACTGCATCCTAGACCATTGTTCATAATCAGAAACGTAGCAATTTCATAAGAAGATAACATAGAAAAGATACACAGAACCAACAAGGCAATATATGGTAGACTAAGGCACATTATTTTCAGCCACTTCACCAGGAGTGTCTTGTTATAAGAACATTATATCTTAATAATTAGCACACATTTTTATTAACCTGTGTTGTTTTCTTATATAGATGTGTCTATCTACCTTTCAGAAGTGATTCTTGGAGCACTCCAGATTCTTGGAGCATGGAGTATGTTACTCACAGCTTTACCATACAAGTCTCTGAATTAACCAGTGCCTGTTACCATCTCTATCTTCATAATCATAAGGCTTTGCTGAGTTCATAAATTCAATATGTCCTCCAAACAATCCTCCTTTTCTAAAGCATATTACTTTGGATATAGCAATTTCAGCCAAGCCACTTTCATTTATATTTTCTATCTTTGCGAGGAGTTTCACATAAAATTGCTTCCCATTTGAAAATGGCCTATGTTTTGTCAGTTGCTCAAGCAGCCTCAACACACAGCATGCCATTTGTATTAATTAGGGCACCATGTGGATAACCATGCTTCACCAGGTAGTATTTGCTAGCTTCCTTCATTACGAAAGAATTTAGGCTGAATCCAACATGAACAAAAACCCAAGACATCAAACCTTTTCTGAAAGTGATCATAGTCCTTGGTTTATATATCTACTATATACACCCACAATCCTCCAGATGTGATTATATTTCACAGAAGTCTCATTTAGTATACTTTTGGGGAAAGACTGGAATTACAGTCCCAAAATATCTCCAGGGTTCTGGATTATAGAAAGCACATATATGAAGAATCTCTTTCACCGGCATGAATGTCAGTAGACTTTCTGTGTAATCCTTATTGCACAGTGATATTTTTCAGTAAATACATTATAATCTTTGACCTAGTTATCAGATTGTACATGAAGAGCTATTTGTTTAAACAATGTAAAAATTAAAGATCCTGATGCCATTTTGTTCACCACTTACCCTCTGCTACACATTTAGTTTTCAGGTTTGTATAGTTTCTACCCTACATCTGTTTCAGAAGTTGTTAAAAACATGGGGTTAGAGAGGGTGCCTTTCTTAGTTTTCTGTTGATTTGGGGTTTGTTCGATTGTTTTGTTCTTCTACGTATTTTTATTGTTTGGTCTTTTTGTTAGTATTGCAAGCCAACCAGAATCTTTTGGAAGATGGGTAGTTTTCCAGATCTAATCTCATCCATCCATCCATCCATCCATCCATCCATCCATCCATCCATCCATCCATCCATCCATCCATCCATCCATCCATCCACTGTAAGTTTTTCTTTTTTTAACAACAAATGATTCTTTTAAAAGTGAGATTCAGCTTATATCAGAAGACCATGTAGATGTCATGAAGAATGGCCTTGAAATACAGTGGGAAGGTTCACTACCAGGGCAATGTCAGGGAAGCATGGCTTAATTCCATTCCAAGAAACTTGAGAAAATAACCTCAGACTGGTCTCTCTCTAATTCTCATGAAGCTAAAGGGAGGGAGGAAGAAGGGAGGACATTCAGACTTATATGATTTTGTTAGTATAGCAGTTTCAATACAATTAGTCTTGAAGTGTATGGCGTTGGTTTCTTAATCCGCTTTAACCTAAAGGACTCAACCCATTTCAATGTATTTTTACTGGATTGGATTTATTTCCATTCTTTGAGTCTAGAATTTGTGCAGTATTTTTTTCCATTATTTTGCTTCTTTGTTGTGAATTCTAAGGTATTTGGCTCTTGTCCTCCAATAAGATCAGCTCCTGAAAATATGCCTCTCAGCTCAACCTACCTCTTGGGTAGTTGTGGAGAAAAATACAAGGGAATGCTATGTGTGCAGCCTTGAACATCTGAATGAAATATAGAACAATCTTACATAAATAATATGGTAAAATTACAATTGATTAAATATCTCCTTTGGATAGGTATATCTATATATATATATATAAAAGCCAAATACCACTCACTCATCATGAAATCTCCAGAACTGTAAAGCCTACAAACTTGAAACTTGGCACGTATGTTCCTCTTGGCTTCTAGGTGCTCACTAAGAAAGGATTTTTCAAAATGACCATCAGATCATTAGTATTTCTTATACAGTATTATATTAAAACACTCTGATGCTAAGGAGTTAGACGTTCTACTCCCCATCCCCACCTGAAAAGAACTGTTCCAACTACCAGTTGCCTTATATTAACACGCTCTGATGCTAAGGAGTTACACATTCTGCACAAATTTTCAAGCTTTAGGTGTCAATGTATCAAGCCCGATCGTAACTACTCATTAATTTTCAAGCTTTAACTGTCAATTTATCAAGCCCGATCACATAGTTTCATAGCAAAGCATGGGTATCCAGCTAGTAGTACCCTATATATCCTTTATTTTGCAAGCAAAATAAAGCTTCATAAAGCAATTTTTCCAATTTTATAGAAATTGATATAGTAATCTAATAAAATGTAACTTCTATTTGGGGGACAAAATATGATTCATAGTGTTAGTAATTTCTTAAGTGTGGCACCCACATGACAAATTTAGACAGATTGGGATAAATTTTCCAATGAAATTAAAATAATAAAAGAAAATAAATAAAAGTGGTATTTTAAAAATTAGGTATTTTTAATAAGATGGTTCAAATATTGGGAGGGAAGATCTGTTGAGAGACAGGTTTAATATATTCAATTTTAAAAAAAAAAGATAAAAGAAAAACACCTTCCAGTTGAACTCAGCTTCTGTTCACTTCATCCATGAAGTTATTTTACCATCATTATGGAAGTGGTACCCCATTGCTTTCTTCCATTTTTTTAATGACTTCCCAGTGTAGTTTGCTGTGGGATTCTCAGGCAGGCCACTATCCGAGTACTAATTACTTAATTTCTGAGATAAGCAGCTATTGTGTAGCTGCTAGTTAATGGACCTTAGAAAGGACGCAACTATTCAAGATATGTGACTGGTAACAATGAGCTACATATAGCAAACCATCTTCCAGTTTGAAGGCTTTCCCACCCCTTTGAGGACAGACTTATCAGGGAACAAATTAAGTTTCCCTTTATCACCATAATGAATGGCATGATACCTCCTTTGCAACACTTGGAAGTTCAAGAGATCAAGTTCATGACCAGCACAGCACAGCAACACAAAGTCAGAATAGGACAGGTTCAAGCCTGTCTACTGTGCCTGAGGAATCCAGAATTAGCCAAGTATGATACACACACGCAGGTATTTATTATCCTCTGCCCTGCCCCATATAGATGCATTTATTTTGGTCTTAATCAAGTGCCAAATTAAAATCTGAGTATCAATATTAACAACACTACTTGGATTTTACCTGTGAGGCAGAAATGCCGTTCATCCACACATGCTCAAACGTGACCTCAGAAACAATTTGAAGAAATCTACAAGTTTGCAGAGAAGGCTGCCTACAATACATGGCAGAAGTTTGCCAACTTAATTATTTAAGCATGGTTAATATTTAGCACATTAATATTTAGGTGAGAGATCACTAGTCTCTCACAATCTATCCCAGATCTGTCGGGTAGCCTGGAAAATAGAAAAAAGTCCAAGGAGACAGCAATGGCAAATCATCATTTTTTGTATTCAGAATGATTACACACACCTTAAATCTATATTGTATTGTTGCTAATAAAGCCACATGGGCTTGCCACTGAAGCCACTAGCAGTCACATGCAAATTGATTTACTGTATTTTTCGGACTATAAGACGCTCCGGACTATAAGACGCACCTAGCTTTGGGGGAGGAAAACAAGAAAAAAAAATCTGCCTCTGCCTCCCAGCAATTTGAGGTGGCGCAGGGGTTACAGCCTGGTCAGCTGTTGCCTATCAGCTGTTCCAGGCTGCGAGGATCGCCACCGCCCATCGCCATCATCACCGCCCATCACCGCCGCCACCTATCACCGCCTCTGTGCACCCCATTTTCGGCCCGTTCCAGGTGGCAGGGATCGTCGCCACTGCCTATCCCCGAAGCCTGGAACAGGCCGAAAACGGAGGCCGAAAATGGGGCACATGGAGGCGGCAATAGGCGGTGACGGCGGTGATGGGGGGTGGTGATCCCCGCAGCCTGGAACAGCTGATAGGCGGTATTCCGGGAGGCAGATCCAACCGCCAATCAGCTGCTCGTGCTAAATCAGGCTGTTCTGAAACTGATCAGGCTGTTTGCTGCATGGAGGCAAACTGCTGGGAGGCAGAGGCCGAAGGGTGGGGGCCGGCAGGTGGGCAGGGCTTCGGCAACATTTGGTCTATAAGACGCACAGACATTTCCACCAACTTTTGGGGAGGAAAAAGTGCGTCTTATACACTGAAAAATACGGTATATACCTTTCATGTTTCAAGAGGGCTAGAATCATATTAAGATTCAATCAATTTTGGGTATATTCAAGTTTAAACTGCCCAAAGAAAAGTATAGTCTTCTTCATTCTGGATAGAAGAAAAATGATGAAGATATCTTGATATTTATTGTACAAAACTTGGTATATAAGAAAAGTCTTATAAACTCAATATTTTATAGTCTCAAAATCGTCTCTTTGGAGATTAAAAAATATCAGGGTTGAGATATTATGAAAAGCCTTGACTGATGTCAATCTCACATCATATATATTGGATAACAAATATGGTTGTTTGAATATACGTAACAGGACATTTAAACCTAATTGTCTTATACTTTACAATGAAGTTAAATAGGTCTATTCTAATTCTTTATACAACTTGGATTTTATTTTACATATTACAAAAAACAAAATACAAAACTGCTTAATGAATTCTTTTTTCTGAACCATTTAATGATTATCTAGGGCAGGGATGTAAGATCCATGTTACTGAACTACACTTTTCAATATTGCTCACTGTTACTTGTGTTGGTTGGGTGCCATAAGTTAAGCAGAGTAAAGCTTTTCAAACCTTAGGGTTCCATAAGAACTTGCTGGGTTCCATGACAGAATATGGAAGAAGGAAAAAAAAGAGAAAAAAGGAAAAATTCACTTGAAAGCAGCCAATGTTCCATCACTAGCATTTTACCTCTTGAGCAAGGCTTCTGATAATAATAACATTATTATTACATGAAATATCATTTTCCTATCCCAAGTCCTTCGAGAGGTGGATGAAAATGCCAAATCCAGTCTAAACATGTGGCTGACTGTGCAACCAACCATAATAATATCAGTAAATAGAAAATAGAATGACTGTGGCAAAAGGCAGCAAAGATAGTACTAATAGTAATAAATGCCCTGGATGCAATGCCAAAACATCTGGAGCACCACTTGAATTTTGACATTGACCAAATCACCATCAATCAATTACAAAAGGCAGTTTTACTTGGAAACTTACATCCTTGCATCCTATGACAATACTTTTTAAAACCATCAAACAAAATCTGCCTATTTCAGGTGGATAAAAATGTCAAATTCAGTCTAAACATCTGGCTGATTATACAATGGACCAGGGGTGAAATGCTCCCGGTTCGCTCTTACCTGTCGGTCGCCGTAGAGCCGGTCACCAAGGTAGCGCGAGGCGCCGCCCACCCGCCCGGATGCCGCCATTTGAGTTCTTTTACCCTCTGCGAATGCACAGAACGCTTTGCGCATGCGCAGAGGGTAAAAGAATCCAAATGGTGGCATCCGGGCGGCATCTGGGCGGGTGGGTGGCGCCTCACGCTACCTTGCCGACCGGCTCTACGGCGACCGACAGGTAAGAGCGAACCGGGAGCATTTTACCCCTGCAATGGACCATAACAATAATAATTTCTAATAGCATCCAAGGCCTGAAAATGTTTTGAAACCTCTGGTCTAGAAGGCTAGGCAATACTTCCTTTGATATAGACTTTAAGAAGACCCTACATTCACAATAGAATACTGATGTCATAACTTTAGTATATGTTTGGCTAGGACTTAAAATTTATAATTGATGCTAACATATCACATGACGGAAACTGCACCATAATACATAATCCCTGACTTGATTAGTAAGTCTTGATTCTAACTTCAACTGATGTAAATTTTCTCTCTCATTTGCATACTTCTCCCATTTCTTCTAGCTGTTTTTTTTATGTATCTACAAATCTGAGTGTTAACTGAAGCAGAATGTGTTATACATACATATGGGGAAAATGAATATTTTATCTTAAGTGAAATAGAAACAACAATTGGTATAAAGCACTGTGTTGAAGCAATGAAAACACGCTCCCATTAAAGTAAAATGGAGATAACCTATACTAAGGAAATAGCTTTTAAAAGAAAAAAGAAAAATGTCAGCTATGAATTAAAACAGGTTTTTCATCTAATTCTGTTTTTGATTTTGATATTTGTTCATGCACTCCCAGGAAAACTAATCTCAGATTTCTAAAACCTATTGAAATTATGCAGATATTTATGTAAATAATTAATTGCAAACATGCCGAAAGATAATATGAGTTAATGCATGCTTAGGAAGATCAGTCTCAGGTTTTTAAAGCTGTCAGTTTTAAAACAATAGACAAAACTACATAAATATAGAACATTTGACCAGAAATGTTTCCAAGTTTCCAGTTATGTCAATTGGGAGGGGGAGCAGAAGTCATTTTCAGTCCCTTAGGCTTAACTGCTATCCTGCTATGGTGAGGTATAATTACATTTCAGCATAACTTTCTGTTTTCAGAAATGATTTCTACAAAGCTGCTTTATAAAAAGCAGTAGAAAACTGTTTTCCCCCCGAGTTTACGAAAACTGTCACAGTGCCAGCAAAACCTACTGTTGATCTACTTCCACTTCTTTCATTACTAGAAAATTTGTACTAGGTACAAATTCTAGAAATTTAAATAAAAATTCTGCAGATTAATAAAACCATTATTGGTGACCTTTATCAGTGATCATCATATGCAAATAGGACTGCATTTTTTCATTATATCTAGGTGCTTTACTTGGATGCTGGATGAGTTTGTTGAAGTACTGTCCTTTTAAAACAATCCTGATTCTTCAGTGAAATGAAGAAGAACCCGACCTTGGATTCACACTTTAAGTAAGATCTCTGAAGGAGAAGATTAAGATACATTTTTTTGTCCTTTTGAGCACCTAAAATCAATGCAGAACTGTACTGCTAAATTCTTTGAACTGTCTATTTGCGTATGCAAAAGGTGCAGTAATCCTAAAGATGTTTGCTTTGCTTCTGTGAATTGAAATATATATGTACTGGCATTATGAAGCATTCCTTACTTTATGGTGATGAGATGCAGCTCCCTGAAACCCTAAAGCTCTTCATACAAAAATGTGGATTGTAATTCAGGGAAAACATTTTTTTTAAAAAATAAAAGGTTTGGCAGATGTGCATTCTCATTTTATTTATTTGATGTAGATGCTACCCAACTGCAAATGACTTTAAGTCTTATTTCAGAGAATTTCTAGGGCTGTATTGACAAAACTGAGACATAAAATAAACAAACATTAAATGTCTCTACT
>QLTV01002657.1:2084280-2123881 GCA_003457575.1 Thermophis baileyi
GTTGCTCTGTCTGCTGTCCTGACAAAGAGGATGTAGAAGGTGGAGGTGGAGGTGGTGGAGGTGGTGGTGGAGTCTGCAGCAAAGATTTGGAAGGGACACTGCTAAGAGAGAGGGCAGGAGATGAAGTAGCTGAAGTAGGAAACCCAAGCATGCCTGCATTGGGAGGTGTTAAAGCTGGAAATATAATAAAAACATAGTTAATATAAAGGCCAATTAGTTCATTTTTGATCATTAAAAAAAATCTAATATTACCACAATATAGCACTGATTATTTGGTGTGACTGCATCTTGGATAAATGAAGCAACATTATCTGACAAATCAAGTTTCATTTCATTCATAATTTGTTAACAATATTTTTGGTAATATGCAAATATTTTCTATAGCTATTGCAAGAGGTCCTGATATAATGCATAGAGACCCCTTCAGACATATTTGACATTTGCTGCATAAGTGCTAAGCACTACTACCGTCATCATTTTACAAAGCAACATCATACCTATTATTTGTAACAAGTCATATGTTTGGAGCTTGCATATGTACATCTGTAATAAGTGATTCTGTAGTTCTAATTTTAGATGCAAAGTACATACAATATTGTAGGTATCAATCTTTAAATTTTATTTGACAAATCAACTGGTTTATATGACTGGACAAAACAACCTTGCACATATCAAAGGTTTAGACAATTTCTCTTTGAGAAATTGAAAGGTGAATTTATTCACAATTTAGTATAAAAGGAAAGAGTAGCTTTAATATTTTCTTTTCATTTAAATAATACATTTAATAATGCATACCTACACTTATGTATGTTTTAATTTAATTTATTATTTAAATGTTTTGTTAATTAAGATTATTTGTCACTGATTGATCAAGTAAATTTTTAATTATTAAACAATAAATATATGCCCTGACAACACTATTCATTTCATATAGTAACAGATTATTAGCATCATACTATTGAAAAAATAACAAATGGGTTTGCACATATCTGAATTCTGTTCTTATATTAACTAATTCTGCCACTGGGATAAATTTTTTTTCACCTGAGAAATTAATATTTATGCAAGTGCTTTGCAGTGAGGGGAGGTACCTTCCAATCAGTCTTGATTCCTAGCAACTGCCTGGACAGGTTCCTGTAGGTTTTTTCTGCACGATTTCTGAAGTGGTTTGCTATTGCCTGCTTCCTAGGACTGAGAGAAAGTGACTGGCTCAAAGTTAATACCTAAGGAATGAATGGAAGTCACAGTCTCCCAGCTTCTAGCCTGGTGTCTTAACCACTACAGCAGGGGTGAAATCCAGCAGGTTCTGACAGGTTCTTGAGAACCGGTAGCGGAAATTTTGAGTAGTTCGGAGAACCGGCAAATACCACCTCTGGCTGGCCCCAGAGTGGGGTGGGAATGGAGATTTTGCAATATCCTTCCCCCAGGAGTGGGGAGGGAATGGGGATTTTGCAGTATCCTTCCCCTGCCATGGCCACCAAGCCACGCCTACCAAGCCACACCACGCCCACTAAGCCACGCCCATAGAACCGGTAGTAAAAAAATTGGATTTCACCACTGCACTACAGCAAACTGGTTCTTTGTACTGATAACATATCTAATAAAAGGGACTCTTGTCTAATTAAAATAGGGAAACATAAACAAAGCAATAGATAAGTATTACAACTAGCGGTGATCAAATGGATCTTATTGTATAGTACAGTAGATGTGAGAATTTTCTTTTGAGTACTCTACTATTGCAACAATTGTAGAAAGAAATCCTCTACTTTCTTTAAAATAAAATTAGAACGTTCCGCTATCAAGTATGTGGTCTTCACTGTATTTCTGCAGACCTGGGCTGGAAGCTAATTGTGAATAATTTAGTATCATCTTACACATGGCTACTGAGAAGAAAGTCCTATTTAATTTTTGTAGAAGGTTGCAGTATAATGCCATTTTTTTTATGAACACACAAATTTGGAAATAAGCCTGATTTGTATATGTATTGAGTCTTTACTGACTTGGGATACAGTTTGCAAAGAAATACTTTGTCTTGGGTTTGTCTATATACTTATAGCATGAGTATAAAATAAGCACGAAGAATTTCTTGTTACACTTAAAATTCCAGCTTTAAACAACTTTGCCTATAGAAGATTCTGTTGTTATTGATTAATGAAAAAGCAGGGTTTATGATCTATGTAACTGGCTAGATAACTGTGGAAAATACATTTAAAAAGGCTGCTGAGGAGAAAATAAAGTACCATATTTTTCGGACTATAAGATGCACCGGTGTATAAGACGCACCAAGATTTCGAAGAGGTATGTAAGAAAAAAAAGTTTTTGTCTTCCCCGGCCCCCAGGAGTACTCTGCAGGCCTCCCAAACCCTCTGCGTGCCCCGTTTTTTGCAAAAATGGGCCCATTTTCACCCATTTTTGCAAAAAACGGGGTGCGCAGAGGGTTTGGGAGGCCTGCAGAGTGCTTTTTTCACAAAAACGGGGGCGTTTTTGCCTTCCCCCAGCCCACAGGAGCACTCTGCAGGCCTCCCAAACCCTCTGCGCACCCCATTTTTCGCAAAAATGGGACATGGGGGCGGGGCTTCAGGAGGCCAAAAATGGCTGTATTTGGTGTATATGATGCACCAACATTTCCACCCTCTTTTAGGGGGGGGGAAAGGTGCGTCTTATACTCCAAAAAATACGGTAATACATAGAAATTAGAGCTTAAAGGAACTTCTAGGATCAGTGTATATGTGACACTATAAGAGTAAGAACCTTATAATCTACAGGATAGACATGTTATTAATGGCATGAATGGTGCTGATGTCATCACTATCCAAGTGCGTCACACTTCTTAGAATAAAATAATTAGAATAATTAGAAATAGACTGTTAGATTTAACAAGGCAACCATTTAATGTTTGTTACAAAATCATTACTTTTATTTCATGGGAAGCTAAAATGTATAGTTAGTAAACAGACTTTAGATGGCCTCTGTTAAAATCTGTAGGTGGCATAACACACACATAGTAGAAAAATACTTTTAAGACTTCATTAAATTTTAATTTATTTTAATGAAAATTTAATTATATTAAAATGTGTTTTAGTAAAATGTATATAGTTATTTCTGATAATAAACTATAGTCTATTGGGAGAATGTATTATTTTAAATAATAAATAAATAGTATCCTTTGGCTTTCTCATAATATACACAAGCATCTAGCTCAGCGGTTCTCAACCTGTGGGTCGCGACCCCTTTGGGGGTTGAACGACCCTTTCACAGGGGTCGCCTAAGTGCGCGCTAGCCCGCCATGCCCCCTTTGTCACCTCATCGTGTGCGGGGAGGGGGTCGCGGCGGCGGGGTGGGGGTCGTGGCATTAGGAAGGTTGAGAACCACTGATCTAGCTGAAGATTTTTAAAAACTGGGTGGGCCACAACTGTTCAATAGCCAAAATAATCAAAAGTTTAGGCCTACCTATAAATGCAAAACAGTTAATGAAAAAAAATATTATAAATGAAGCTCATCATATTTTGAATATTGTAAGATTAGTTAGAATAATTTATTACAGATATAAACATTAACAATCTTCTGTTTAAAGTATTTTATGTATGATCATAATGATTGGATTTATTTCATTTATTCTTCGCTTGGGCAAGTTGACTTCTCCAATTATTAGGCCATTTTTTGTTAACTTTCCTTGATGCATGATGTTTAAAGAAATTTCTTTTTTTTTTCAATTTGGAAGATTATGGCAATTAATGATGTGGACATGTAACATTCAGAAGACAAATTAAAGATATGATAGCCCATTACCAGTGAGTAAATCCAAATGAAGTGATTGGTGCTTAAGCTTGAGATGAACATGACTGACATTTTTCTATAAATTTTCCAGATCGTTCATATATCCAGACAGACACACATACACACGTACAGAGGCACAAGACTACTCAAAAAGCCGTTGTTATGTATTGACCTACCAATACATAACAACGGCTTTTTGAGTAGTCTTGTGATATATCAAGAACTAATTAATGAATGTGGGCATAAGGCTACATACTACTTAGTTTTATTTGTTAAATAGAAATAGCACTTAGACTTATATACCACTTCACAGTGCTTTACAGCCCTCTCTAAGTGGCTTACAGAGTAAGATAAATAGAATGAGAGTAACCTAAAAAACAAAACTGAGCCATGCTAATGAAAATAACTATTTTAATGATGCAGATATTTATGCAGAACATTAATTCCATACGTGCTCAAATATAATTTGATAAATTATCTGCCTAGTTGATCATAAAATAAAGAGAGAAGTACATTTACATTCAGAAGCATTATTGTATCATATTTTAAGTCCATGAGAGGATAATTTTTGGAAACTGGGCATGACTATTACCCAGATTTTGAAATATTTTAAAAGTTGAAAGAAGTAAACTGAAGGATCATAATCAAGTTCAGGGCATAAAGTGGACTGAAAAAAGTCTGATTAAACTTATCTCTGCATCAAACACAGATGGGAACTGCTGCCCACAGCAAAACAAGATGTTAAAGTGGGTTAATAAGATATGAACCATATTTGCAATGAGCATATATTAAAAAACTGTGGAGGAGGAATACTTTTTACTAATGAAAGTTTAATACAATCTACTCTTTTCCTTTCACTTCCACTATTCCATTAAGAGCCATTAGGAACATATATTTTCTGGGTAATAAAGGCAGGATAGAGAGTTTATATAGCATGTGGAAGAATGAAATATTTCAAGATATACATTTGCTTAGCATTTATACAAAGAGGTTAGCCACACCATTTGAAAGCGCTCTGCTTCAGTCTTAATTGATACTTCATAGATTATGCTACTGCATCTATTATTTGTACCCTATGACTATCATTAAGTGTTGTACCTCATGATTCTTGACGAATATATCTTGTCTTTTTATGTACACTGAGAGCATATGCACCAAAGACAAATTCCTTGTGTGTCCAATCACACTTGGCCAATAAAGAATTCTTTTCTATTCTATTCTATTTGAAGATCTGCTAACTCAAACTGATCTATATCTCCAGTATCTAGAAATAACCGGCATGTTTAAGACTTAGTCTGCATATAGGTCTTCAATGTTTATATCAGCTGTTGATACAAATTTAGCTGACCCAATGACAATAGGGAAATATTGCCTTGAATTTCAAATGTTTAACACTTTGGTCCCATTTCTGAAACATGCATTATACATACTGTTGCATCCTTAAAGGCACAAAGATAGAGTTCAGAAATACCTGATAGAGCCTCACCTTCTTTTAATTGTGATCTCTAGATTACAGATCAGTGCTTTATGATTTATAATTAAGTCTTGGCAGTACTTCGGATGAGGAAGGAGTAGAAGTAGGAGCCGCGGTGGCGCAGTGGTTAGAGTGCAGTATTGCAGGCTACTTCTGCTGATCACCGGCTGCCAGCAGTTTGGCAGATCGAATCTCACCAGGCTCAAGGTTGACTCAGCCTTCCATCCTTCTGAGGTGGGTAAAATGAGGACCCAGATTGTTGGGGGCAATATGCTGACTCTGTGAACCGCTTAGAGTGGGCTGTAAAGCACTATGAAGCGGTATATAAGTCTAAGTGCTATTGCTATAGAAACAATTTCTATTCCTTCCTAACAGAATGAAGGCTGTTAGATATCCTCAACCAAAGCGCAACAGTATTCCCCAAATTGTCTCATACAATTTGTTTTTACCAGTTGCAGACCTAAATATCAGTGGAAAACGGCTTAACCCGTAAGTTATTACTAGGATTGAGAGCTGGAAGAGGTAATAACAATAATAAAATTTAACAACTCACTCAGGAAGTTAAGCTTATCTTTAGTAAATGCTCTGCAAAGAGAAGAATTCTGGAAAATGCAGACAACTGTCTTTCCAGCATTTATTCCAAATCAAAGTTGCGACTTTTATTCTTCTTCCAAAATCCGAATACTTGTTTTCAGGAAATTAATGTGTAAAGTTTGGAGACTGAATATAGCACCAGAAATTAAAGTCTATGTCTTGAGGGCTTTATGTGCCAGCTCAGAAGTTTTAGAAGGACAGGGGTTTGGCTTTGCAATATGATTCCACAACGGATTCTGAATGAGAAAGTTTGTTTCCATGTGTAGACTGGACTTCTACAATTTTTCTTTAAAGCTATCATTCACCCATTAATGAAAACAATTGTAATTATTCTGATAAAACATAGTTTAGTTTGCTTTTAAGCTTTAATATTTACACATATCACTTATGTGTAGGAGCCGAGGTGGCGCAGTGGTTAGAGTGCAGCACTGCAGGCTACTTCAGCTGACTGCTGGCTGCAGTTCGGCGGTTCAAATCTCACCGGCTCAAGGTTGACTCAGCCTTCCATCCTTCCGAGGTGGGTAAAATGAGGACCCAGATTGTTGGGGGCAATATGCTAACTCTGTGAACCGCTTAGAGAGGGCTGTAAAGCACTATGAAGCGGTATATAAGTCTAAGTGCTATTGCTATTATATGCAGTTTTGCTTATGTGATATTTGTGTGTGCTTAACAAAATATACACTCTTTTAATTTTATTACATAAAACCAGAAGGGAATGTTTCCCATTATGAAAAGGAAAATGTAATGAATTAAGGAAAAAAAATTGGATAAGATGATCAATGGAATGGTTATTATCAATTAGAATAAAATAGAAAAGGTGTTATTGCTACAATTCTAATATTGGCAATCAGCAGTGTAGACATCAATCCTGAAATTTGAATAGTTTTAATTTAATCATAAGACACACAATAATAATGAGATGCAAAAAGTCTGTATCAATGACACTATCTCAGATAGGAAAAAATTGTAATTTTATTATAATAAAATTGTAGTATTATAATAATACTACACAACTCACCAAATAGATGCACCAAATCGTCAATTCAAGAATATTTGGAAATAAAATTTTCCTAAATATGTAATTTTTCTACTTGCATTTTTGCAAATACATAAGGCCATACTGTCTAGAATTTATGCTTGACTATATTAATTCATTACATAACTCCTTAAACTGTTACAGAGATCAGGAAAAATCACTGTTGTGAATTAAATAAAATAAGATTGATTTTAGCTCAGTCCTTACCATGTTTATTTAGAAGTCTCACTGACTACAGTGCAATGCTTTAGCTGGATACAGTTAAATCCCAGAGAACAAGCTACTAGGGTTTATTATCACTCGAATGAAATGTTGCCTCGGTTACTAATGCCATCCCTCAATTTGCCTTTACTTGGTAAAATGTTTTATAATATGTATATGGAATATTGATTAAATTATAAAAATACATGATTCTCAGGATTTTATTGGATGAAGTGGTAAATAAATGTAAAAGTTCTAGTCAAGAATGATATTTAATTGACATATAAATTGTTACTTAAAATACCCATTATATTTAATATTACATTACTGCAAAAACAACATATTGATCAAATATCAGGTAACTAAAATTCAAACTGTTATAAATCCTGAATGGATTCTAATTTTTTCTTTATTTTCTGCCATCAAGGTCCTAGTATTATCTTTGCAGTTCCTAGTATTACCTCCTGCAAAGTCTTGAAAAATCCTCCAATCTTTTGGAGCAGTTTATGGGACTTATAGAGACATACAAGTGTAAGGAAGTGATAAAGACTGAATCCACCCTCAAGAGCCACAGTGGTGCAGTGGTTAGAGTGCAGTACTGCAGGCTACTTCTGCTGCCTGCAATTCGGCAGTTCGAATCTCACCAGGCTGAAGGTTGACTCAGCCTTCCATCCTTCTGAGGTTGGTAAAATGAGGACCCAGATTGTTGGGGGCAATATGCTGACTCTGTAAACCGCTTAGAGAGGGCTGTAAAGCACTGTGAAGCGGTATATAAGTCTAAATGCTATTGCTATGCTATTTGGGGCATGCATAGGGAAGGATTAAAACCTATAAAATGGTGGGCATGATGTTGCAATTCAAGCCTTGTCTTCCTTTGTCAGTGCATGTGATGTTGTCACACATGCAAGGGCAAGATGCATGGACTATGATGCCATAATCTTGCTCCACATCTTATAGATTTTGACTTCTCTGACATTACTGTCCCCTGTTCCTCTTTGGTGGATCAGAATCCAGCAAATTCTGGATAGGTTAGGAAGCATTGACTTGCACAGGTTCTGAACAAATTATTTTTCCGGTGTAGAGTCACATAAATGACAGAAAGGTCATAAAATACCAATTCTATCTCAACAATGCTGACTTTTTTTCTTTTCATGTTTACTTACTGTTTGAACTTTGAGGAAATCCAGTTAAGGAAGATGGACCATTCATTCCAGGTAAAAGAACTGGAGGAAGGCCAGGTAGTCCTGGGTAAGCTGCTGGCAAACTGATTCCATGAAGCGAACTGCTGTCCATCATGCCTGGCTGCTGTACTGTTAAGCCTAAAACATCTGTAGCCTTTTTAATACGATCCAATTCTTGCTGTGCCATCAGCTGTCTAACAGTTGTAGGAGCTAAGTAGTCTTTTTCCCGGTCCAGCTGACTTCCCACAGTTTCTCGCACTTTTGTTATGTGTTGTTTGGAAAATATATGGTCTCTTATGGACAAACGTGCAGAATACTTCACCCCACATAGAGAACACTCTGGTCTTGACCCATCAGTTGCATTCTGATTGATCATAAATGGCTTCCCTATGTTTATTTTGAATTTCTTTTCTTTTGCTCGCGCATTTTGAAACCAAACTTGTACCACACGTTTGGGCAGGCCAATCTCATTCCCTAGCATTTCGCATTCTTGCATGGTTGGAGTTCGATAATCACTAAAGCAAGCCTTCAAGACCTTAAGCTGTAAATTACTCATTTGTGTCCGAAATCGTTTGTGACCAGGCCGATCGCTACTTTTAGATTTAAAGGGATTGTTTGCTCCAAATGGATTAGGCGAACTTGGATCGGCAATGCTTGATGTCTCACTGCGATCGGCATTATCATCAGGATCATCAGTAATGTAAACACTTTGGTCGAGATCACAATCTTTGTCACTTAAATGGATTGATGGGCTCGTCAGAGAGAATAAATGCCTATCATCACTGTTCTCCATATTAGGCATGTTTATGTTTTTTGGCAAATTGTCATTGAGAATATTTTTTGGCTCTTTGGGAATTGATGTACATTTCACATCTTTTGAACCACCACTCATACTTTCGGCTTCATTGTTTCCTTCATCTCCTGTTGTAGCATCACTAATTGCTGTATTAATTGATGAAGTTTCATCAAAGTCAGCTTTACTCTGATCATAACAACTATCAACATGAGCAGCATTCAGATTTTCAATATCTTCATTGCATTCCGCTTTGAAAGACGAAGGACTTAAAAGATTCTTCGGTGACATTTCTGCAGTTTTACTAACAGGAGTTGAGACAGTAGAAGCTAATTCATTTTCACTTGATAAATCAATTTTTGTTAAAGATGATGGATAATCAAAAAACATGTATTTTTGTGGACTCTCTCCTCCGTCTTCATTGGCTATTAAAGGACTCGGTGGCAAACTATAACCTGCCTGTTTTCCTTCGTTCCAGTGTCGACTGCGAATATGACTTTCTAAAGCTGACTTTGCTTTAAACAATGCTCGACAAAAAGGACATCTTTTATGAGACTGGGCTGGCCCTACTGCACGAAATTGCCCTTTTCTTTCTCGAGCTCTTGTGTTTTGAAACCAGACTTGTACAACCCTCTTTTTCAGACCTACTTCACGTGCAATGTGATCTAGCATTTTTCGAGTAGGATTGGAATCCAAAAGGTATTTTTCATAGAGTATTTCCAACTGCTCTGGAGTAATTGTAGTTCTCAATCGTTTATCCCGGTGCTGATCCTCACCACTGTTTCCTCCCTCTTTTTCACTACAGTTATTATCATCCTTATCATCCAGTTTTCTTTTAAGTGAGCCAGAAACTGAAGCAGTATGGTGAGTTGTGTGAGTTGAACCTACTTGTGGTGCCATCTGAGCCAAAGAACTATTCAGTAACTGACCTGTCATCAAAGGGCTATTAGGATCAAATATCATATAGGGCATATCCATAGGCCTTTCTAAAAACTGAGAATGAAGGAATTGATTTTGTGCTGCTAAGAAATGCATGTGTTGGTGCTCCTGCCAAAGTTCTAAAGTGGGAAAGGCAACTGTACACTGGTCACATTGGTACTGTAGTAATTGAGGAGGTAGACTGTTTTGAAGAGGACCCATTGAAATTGTTAAAGGACTGGAAGGAATCGGCGTAGATTGTGACGTAGAAGGTGGTCTGCCTCCTATTTGGGATTGTTTGTGTTGCTGTGCTTGAGAAGCTGAGGGCTGTGCATCAGTGGAGGATCCTGTGGAGGATGTTAGTGTGGATTGCATTAATTTGTTGCTTTGGGAGGAAGTCTCAACTTGTTTAGGTGTGGTATCATTTTGCTTTGGCTTTTCAGTTAAATCGGGTTTGGGAGAGTTTTTGTCTGGCTCGGGTTTGGGTGATGGCATCAAAGGAGTACTAGAACCAGATCCAGAGCTTCCTGCTGTTGTTGTTAGAGCCATACTTTTAGATGAATCAGATGGACCAGAATATGTACAGTTCTTATAAAGAGTTTGATCTGTGGCATCCATAGAGTCCTCTGTTTGACTTTCATCTTGGGCATCATCATCTTCATCTTTATAACACAGTTTTTTCTGATGAGTAATTAAGTCAAAAATTCTAGGAAAAACGACACTACATTTTTTACATTGATATTGCATGTTACTAGTCCTAATGTATCTCTCATTGGTGAGTTCCCTTTTCTCATTATCTTTAGTTTCAGCTTGATTCTCATAGCTTTTTCGAGCCTTTTGACGTGCATTTTGGAACCATACAACAATAACACGAGTAGGTAAGTTAAGTACAGTTGAAAGCTGTTCAATTTCATCGTCTTTTGGATAAGCATTTGTATCAAAAAAATCTTGTAACACTCTCAACTGGTAGTCAGTGAATCTAGTTCTAGATGATCGCTTGCTTAAAGATGCATCAGATTTGTAATGTTCTAAAGAACTGGTTTGTGGTTCAATTCTTATATCTTCCAAAACTGTTATGGGAGGGTTACTAAAATTGTACGGAGAATCTTTGTTTCTCTGTCGTTCCTTAAATAAGGTATTTCGAAACCAATGTTTAATAACTTTTTGTGAAAGGCCAGATTTCTCAGCCATTTCTTGAATCTGTTCTTCGCTGGGAGAATTATTAATATCAAAATATGCTCGCAGGATTTTCAGTTGGTCATCTGTGATTCTAGTACGGGGACGCTTGAATTGAGAGTGTCGTAGAAAATTCGGATCTAATCCAAGCTGTTGCTGACAAAGCTGAGTAAGATCTGCAGATAAAGCATCCATTGGTGGTAACTGAAGGGCAAGCTGAGGAGGTAATGCTGGGTGTTGGACTGGTTGCATCATAATTGGGGGGAAAAGAGGAAGATCTAAAGACACTGGCAGCTGCACTGGTGGTGGAGCAGAAGGTGGAGGTGGTGGAGGTGGTGGTGGTGGTGGAGGAGGAGGCGGAGGTGGTGTCGGTGGTGGAGCTTGCAGAGGAGTGGGAGTTATGCTCTGGATTTTTCCAGAGCTAGATGAAGGTTGTGAAGGAGTAACAGATGGAGCTGGAGGTGGGGGTGGGGGTGGAGGTGGGGGTGGTTCTGGAGAAGACGGTGAAATAGGATAAAGCTTGTCATATGCCTCCCTGTATTGACAGGCAAATTTTTCTAGTGCACCATATGGGAAGAACTGACCATGAACGTGTTCCTGATGACTCTTCAATATAAGTATGTTTGAAAATAATTTGCTACACGCTGCACATTCTAATTTGTCAGTATTTTCACAATCACCAGTTTTACTTTTCTTCTGCACCTTCTGCCTATTCTCATTATACTGAATAACCAACTCGAAGCCAAAATTTTCTAATAAAGCCTTGGCTGCATTTCCTCTTGCCCCAGAAGCAATTCTAGGTGGTGGGATAATTGGTTCTGAAGACTTCTGCTTCTTTATTTCTTTGTTTTCTTTCAATCCTTCACTATCACTTGTGAATTCTTGCTTTGGTTTTTCTTGTTTCTCAGAAATCTCTTCAGATTCCTTCATTAAGGGCATATCCTTCACCATCTGGCATTCTGCATTTACAGGATTTTGCTCTGCTTTTATCAACTTATTTGTCTGCTGCTGTTGTTGCTTTTGGGGCTGAATTTGAGGTGGTGTAACTTGATACTGTTGTGCCTGTTGCTGAAGTAGCTGCAGCTGAGTTTGCCCGACATGGTGCTGAGTTTGCATCTGCTGTTTTAAGTCTTCTAACAACGAACCTGCCATACCTGCCATTCCAGGCATACCAAAAGCGGCAGAAGCAGATAAACCCAGATCAGGGCTCAAACTGAATTCAGTCCCAGGAATATAGAATGGAAAAAGAAACTGTGGCTGTTGAAATTGCAGCAATGCCTCTGGCGTCATAGGGAAATGAGGCAAAAATGCAGGGTTCAAGAACTGTGGTTGAAAGAAAGCTGCTTGCTGCTGCAATTCATGCTGGAGTTGCATCTGCAGTTGTGCTGGTGACTGGGGAGGATGATGTGTAGGCTGAGCAGAAATCAATTCAGAAGCCTGTTTTTTAGTTAACTCTTTGGCATCTAGGTGAGTTTCTTTGCTGTTTACTGCTGGTAGGCTTGTAGACTCTACTGATCCTTGGCTAGGGCTATTAACGCTCCCTGCTGTACTAGTTCCACTTAATGTATTACTGTTTGGCTCTAATTTTGCAGCCCTTGCCTTAGTCTGATGCAGTACAGATCTCATGTGGATTTCCAGTGTAGAACTTTGGCTGTAAGAAACATTACAAATGCTGCATTTATAGGGTTTGTTGTCAGTGCTGCTGTTGGCTTCTTGAGGGACAGGACTGGATGCTTCCTGCAACACTTTTTTGAGTTTATGTAAATGAGAGACTGAATTATAATGGACCAAAAGAATGTTCTTTTGCGTGAAAGATTCTTTGCACACTGTGCATTTATATGGACGAGAAGGATCTAGAAACTTTTCCATAGTAAAATTTGGCCCTTTTCTAAAAGGTAAGGTCCGCTTTGGTTCTGAGCCCATTTCATCTGGAATCGAGCTGCTATCACTTCCTACAGGACTTGCTTTACCTTCCTGGTCTACCTCATATTCCCTTTCTATATCTTGTTCTAGTGCATGTTCATCTTGTGCCATACTTTCATTTTCTGACCAGAGTTCACCATTTACAGGTAAAGATGCACACAGCTGCTGAATCTCAGCTTCACTGAGTTCTGGATGGCCTGTTTCCAAATGTTTTTTTAAAGCCTGGAATGTACGGAAGCTACGTTGGCAAAGGCTACACATGGTAGCAGCCCGAATAGCATGATACTGGGAATGTATCTGAAGCTTCTGCATAGTCTTAAAAGCCAAGCTACAATGGTTACAACGATATTTATAGACATGGCGATCAGAAACAGAAAGCTGCTGCCTCTTCTGCTGTTCATTCAAATGATCTGGCAGTGATTCAATTATCTTTATATCATTAGTGCTGCTTTTGTTCCATTCTGGCAGTTCAGCAGATTCTTTTAGTGGCTTATGTTCCTCTATTTTAATTTCCATTCCAGTTTTTGATTCTTCAAGCCCAGGAGTATTCTTCTCCTCTGGAGGACTATCACCTGCTTACAAAAGAGAGAGAAAAAAAAGAATAATCCATAGATTATTTAGTAGAAAGTATCTTTGGTATGAGAATTATAGACAGGGATTCCAAAATAGTGACCATTCATTAATAGTTTTGCAATTGTATAACTGCATAGGCAATACAGTATAGACCGATTAGGCAATTCCCATTTTTAGTACATTGGTATGTTGTCCTTTAAAGGATATTTTGAAAAATAACTAGATGTAGTCGGTGTTCTATCTAAGGTTAAGAAAAAGATGTGCATACAAATGGCCTTGATGTATTCATTCCAGAGACAATAAGGGGCTCAGGCTCTGAATAATAATTCCTGAAAAAGGCTACTGTCTAGTCCTTGTTGAATCACAGTTGGAAAGGAAGATGTTTAGGTATCATTCTAAGTAAACACCTAATTAAATCTTCCAGGGTTTCTAGCCAATGCATAAAATTATAGATGTGAATGACATTTAAAAAGGTATTGTTACAGAGAAAAACTGAAATCAAACATGGATGTATGGACAGTAGTTATGAGTTTATTTTCACATAGTTTTTGGCCTTTCCTCATTATTAGGTAATTTTTTTCTTTTTCTGTCATTGTTCTCCCTCCTTATCTCTCCCCCCCCCCCATTAGTGTGGTCTGCCTTCTAAGTTGTAAAATATAAATGGATATTGTTATATAAGTTCACACATATGTAATTAACAGAATGCAGTGGGAATATACCAAATTCATTATAGCAGCAATCTGTGGTGGATTGTTGCTGCTAGTTCAAACTTATTCAAAAACCGAAATGGGCAACTGACTTGTACAATCTTATTAATAGATGTAAATCTAAAACCACAATAGACGGCCCTAAAAGAAGCAATTTAATGTTGAATATATTCAAGCCTGGGTTTTTAATCTATTCCTGTCTGTAACAACTTATTACACCTTTGGCTTGTTCTATTACCAAATGTAGTATAATCAGTCTAAGGATACAAAAAATTAAAATAATGTATCTGGTTTATAACTCACGGGTAATATCTGTAACTGGAGGTGAGCAGGGATCCTGGGTCTTTATCAGCTGCACGCAAACAAGAATTCTAAAGGTTCTGACTATTTGGAATTAAAACTATGGAGAAGTTTTGCCATTTGTAGATGGGACTGAGGAGACTGGGCTGAAAAAATCCTGCTGGGATTGTTCTGTATTGCGTTAAATGAATAAATAATAACGCTCCAGTAAACATGTTCCTGAAAAATAAAGCAGAGAACTTTCCCTTGTACTTGAAGGGAAAAAAGACTCTCTTATATGTGGATATTTTTGTTTTTTAAAAGCACCTTTAGGTGATTGCATTTGATTGGCATTATGAGGAATGGGCAGGGGGAATATGGGATTCAATGACTGACAGGCCTGCCCAGAAATCAGAGTGACCTTTACAATCCAACTCTCACGATTTGCCTAACCAAAATGTTTTGAGATGATGGGACTTGAGAATTCTTTTTTAAACTATTACCTCTACTTATTGTTTGATGTTTTCCAGCAAATATAACAATAAGTAAAGGAAAATTTGGCTGTGTTATCTACTAGATTGGTTTAAGGATGGCATTTATGTTTTATGCTAATCCTTGTTGCAATTCCGAGCAGTTCGAGCCATCTCTTTGAAGATGGCTATTAATCTCTGCTCTCAGCTCTTTTTTTGGTATAACACTGTCATAAACATGGCTGCCTGAAGTCTGATGCAGATATTTGTCACTATGGGATTCATTTTTATGCAAATGTAATTACCTTCTGCCTAAAAAAAGAAAAAGTTTTGAGTTCCGTTTTTATATATAAAACCAGATTTAAAGAAGTTAGTCCAAAACTGCTGTACTGTTTATTATTTTATTTCATCCCTAACTATAATGTAGTTTTTCTTATAAAAAGTAGGAAAACCATGGCACAGGAGCTAAAGCCCTGAAGAGAAATGTCCTACAATATTGCTGTATTGCAAAACACACTTGATTTCATTAATTGGTTAAAGCAAACTGGACTTTAATCTCTGCATTATTTTCTTTGGTGCAGTGTTACTGAAGTCTCCAAAGTGAAGGAATATTTTATCAAAAGACACTGATGTTTCAATTCTGCAGGTGTGGTTTTCATTGCTATACCTGAGTATTTTCCAGACCCCTCAGTTCTCAGGTTTGTAGACATGGCATCACAGTCAGATTTCTCTGAAGCAACTGTTGGCAGTAGCATACTGTTAGGCATCATCATATCTGGTACAGGAACCTTAGGGAGGAAAACATAATTTTGACACTGCTTATCACATGTAGACAAATCATCCAGGACCTTAAAATTTAGCTAATAAAAACAGAAGAAATGGTATTGGTTAAAATATTCTGAGCAAAAAAGATACTAAAACCTCCACTTTCATTGAATTGAGTGTGGCCATTTTAAGCTATTCGGGTAATACAAAGACACTACTTCTGAGGGCTCTAACAAAAGACTAGTTTATATCTCACACATCTGGGTGAATATGAACGATAAGGTTTTATTTTATTTTAATTTTAATTATCAGAATTCATGTGTGTCTGACAGTTGACCTTGTTTTACCTAAGCTTTTATATAACTCTGTCATTGAGGTCCTAAAAATATTCCATCATCCCTGAAAAATATCTTAGGGTTTCCTCTAGTGATATCTGTATTGTATTTTAGAAACATTGAAAGAGAAAATAATATTGGTGACAAAGCAGTTGTACATTCTAACACATACAGGTTTGACTATATGTAATAATGCTCTTTAAATATATATTTCCACTAACATACATATATATTATATTATTAGATATTCAAGGTAGCTAAATAAACCATAAAATTATGATTCTGCCCTATATAAAAAAACCAGAGATTTTTGCGCTGCTCTTCACCATTATTTACAAGTTCATATAAAACTGACATTAAATTTAACTGTTAGCTTCCCAGAGACATACACATGATATGGGTGGATATATAAATTAAATAAATAAATATACAAAGAAATAGTAATTTCTAATGCTTTTAGCTGTCACAATACATTACAGCAAATGAAGAAGAAAAGTTTCCCTACAGGGAAAAGTTAATAGCCAATCTGCTTTAGGAAGTGCATGGAGCCACAGAGGTGAGCACCTTGATCTTGAAAGGTTGACTTTAATGAGAGCTTAAGACTCCTGTGTCTTTGAAAATTAAGGTTAAGTGAATAGGCCAAAAAGATGAACTAAGTTATTGACAGAAGTAGAGATCTCAGGAGCCCCTATTCCAACTTGCTAATTCCATTTCCAGCATCTATTCATCACCGTTTACAATTAACATATATGTAAACAAAACATATTAACATTTTAAATACTTACTGTCATAAGCAGTTTTTCCACACAATCAGGTGACACACTGTGCAAATGAGTCAGATGCAATTGCAGATGCATTTTGTTGCTCAGGACATCCTGACAAAGGGGACAGCAGATCACAGGCTGCATAGAATGTTGTGACAAAACATGCATCTGTATACGATTTGGGTCCCTGCTATTGTAGTTACAATAAGGGCACTGGTAAAACTGGAAAAAAAAAACACCACCATAAATTCAGACTATTAGACAAATAAATTGAAAAAATGACTTATTACTACAGTAAATACTACATTTTCCTTCAAGAAAAAAAAATTGAATAATGCTTCTTCTGCTTCTTCTAGTCAATCTCTCAGGGTAACAATATTTTCTGGGAATTTATCATCATTTTCACATTTTTAATGCCTTAAAAACAGTTTAATTTTATATGAAAAAGGAGAAACATAGTGGTTTATCTGCAGCCTATGCATTAGAGAATACATGTTTGGGATTATATATAAGTAAAATTCTTGGACTTCATACCTTCAGTACACATACTCATGTCCACACAATTATTATTGATCTGAAACAATCCACTACAGGATAAAACCTTCTTCTGTGAAAGTTATGGACTATAATATATCATTTTATCATAATCTATCATGCTGGTCTTCAGAAATGCTGCCCTATAAATCGCCAGTTGTGAGACCCTGATTTTGAAGTTAGACTCATGAGATCAATTGGAACAGTTGCTATTGTATCAGCCTCTCTGCTGCAAAGCAACTTGCTTGCCTACACTGCTGGAACTCATTTCAGGATTGGCCATGGACTTTCCCAGGCTTATGATTTTAGGGGCCTTCAATTAGCTATCCCTGGGACAGATCTTGAAAACAGCCCAGGAGTTCATAGCCATCATCCCAGTCACTCATGGCCTGACCTGAAACTGTGGTCATACTCTGGACTTAATTTTCTTGTCAGAACAATGGCAATGTGATCTGAGGGGAGAACTATTTTTAGCCCCTCTGTCATGGTCAGATCATGCTCTGGTAACTTTGAGATTCTTTTATGTTACCCTATTATGCAGGGAGATAGGACATATCTATCAATCCACCACCAGCAACTGATGAACCTGATGGAGTTTCCAAGGAACTGAGGGTTCTATCTGAGGTTCTGCTGCACAGCCCAATGAAGTGGACAGGAGCCTCAGGACTATAAGTACAGTCATCTGTGAATAGATCCATGCCCCCCTGGTTAGTTAAGGCTACCCAGGACATGACATGTGGTGGGTCCTAGCAATGGTTAATTCATCCTTGAGTCATGGGGTGTTCCTGGACAATTTAAAGAGGCACCGGTGCTCCCTTTTCTCAACAAGTCATTACTGGATTCCATAGTTCTGGATAATTTTTGTCCAGTCTCCCAACTCCCCTTTTACTGGAAGGTGGATGAGAAAGTAGTAACACTGCAGCTCCAGAAAATCCAGGATGAGACAGATTATCTGGATTCCTTCCAGTCAAGTTTCAGGTTTACACTGTAGAAATGGGATAGAAAAGGCATTGCTCGTCCTTTTGGGCAACCTCTGGCAGGAGTGGAATGGGGGCCTCTCAGTGGCCTTTGATACTATCAACCTTGATATTTTTTTGGGTCGGCTTTGGGAGCTGGAGGTGGGGCAGTTTTGTGCTGGTTCACCTCCTTCCTCTGAGATTAGTCCCAGTGAATGTTGATAAGGGGCAAGTGGCCTCTGCAGTCCCTCTTTGTGGATGCTACAGGGCTCAGTACTATCTATGCTCTTTTTTAGCTTCTAATCTTACCTCTGCTGGGTAAAATTATTGGTCACCATGGGCTGACCTTATCTCTGGGGACAATATCATCAATATGCAGATGACATTCAATTGTATATCTCTGTCTCAGGTGAACTAAGTGATGCTGTGGATGCTTTTTTATGGTGCTTAGAGGCTGTCAGGGTCTGGGGAACAACAGGCTTCAAATATACTTTGTTAAGAACAAGTGGCAGTGGTAGGCAGTGGTAGAACAGGTGGCCTCTGTATCCAGGAGTTTACCATCTTTGGTTTGGATGTGGTTGTACTGTCCCAGACAAATCCAGTGCGTAATTTGGGGGTTCTCCTGGAGTCATGACTCCTGCTTGAGAAGCAGGTGGCAGCCATGTTTCAGGCCTTTGCTGGATTTTATGTTGTACACCCTTTCTGGACCAAGAACACCTTCTTTCAGTCACTCATGCTCTAGTCACCTCCATATAAATTATGCACTCTATATAGGTCTAGCCTTGAAGAGTATCTGGAAGCTGCAGCTAGTGCAGAATACAGGCAGTTTTGTGTGTGTCCTAGGTTTTGCATGTAACATCTTAGCAATGTGAGTTGCATTGGCTGCCAGTTTGCTTCCAGGTCCAATTCAAGGTGCTGGTTATCACCTTTAAAAACTTACAGGGCATTGGGCAAGTTATCTGAAGAACTGTCTTGTCCTAATTACATCAATCTGTTTCACCCAGTCAAGCAAGGAGGGTGTGCTGCAGACCCCACCCATCAAAATTTTGATGGGTGGGGTCTAGGAAGAGAGCCTTCTATGCTATTGCCCCTGCCCTGTGGAAATCTTGCCCCCAGAGGTAAGGTGGGCACTTATTCTGCTGGCCTTCCAGAAGAATGTCAAGACCTGGCTCTGCCAATTGGCATGGAGATCTAAGCGTGACCTGCAAACCTGATGATGGTTGGTGGCTTAAGGGCACTCCCTCTGCCTGTTTAATTTTTTAACCTATTTTTAGTCCAGTTTTTTTTAAACTTTGTTTTAATCTATGTGTCTTTTATATGGGTGTATGACTTTTATTTGTAAACTACCCAGTGTCACTTAAGAGAGATGGGCAGTGTATACATTTGATAAGTAAGTAAGTATGTCACAGAAGTGAGTACACCCCCTCACATTTTGTAAATATTTAAGTATATCTTTTCATGTGACAACACTGAAGAAATGACACTTGGCTACAATGTAAAGTAGTGAGTAAACAGGCCATTTCTGGCCTCCGGAGGGCCTCTGGGGGATTGGGGAAGGCCGTTTTCGCCCTCCCCAGGCTCCTAGAAAAGCTCTGAAGCCTGGGGAAAACAAAAAAATGGGACTTCCGGTCCAACCAGAAGTCAGCAAATGGAACGTTTCCGGCCTCCGGAGGACCTCTGGGGGGGGGGAAGATCGTTTTCACCCTCCCCAAGCTCCTAGAAAGGCTCTGGAGCTTGGGGAGAGCAAAAAATGGGCCTTCCCCACCCCCTCCGAGGCTGGAAACAGCCTGTTTCCCGACTCCCAGTGGGCCCAGAAGGCCCCAAAATCAGCTGGCCGGCGTGTACATGCACGCCGGACCTGAGCTCATGTGCCCACCGATATGGCTCCGCATGCCACTTGTGGCACGCGTGCCATAGGTTCACCATCACGGGCCTAGGCCATCTTTATGTAGAGCAACAATTAATTTTTTCAGACCTCAGAGAGTTCATTGCCATGAGGTGCCATGTTGAACTTCCAGTGACCAGTATGAGAGAGTGAGAGTGATAATACCAAATTTAACACACCTGCTCCCCCTTCACACCTGAGACCTTGTACCACTAACGTGTCACATAACACCAGGGAGAGAAAATGGCTACTTGGGCCCCATTTGGACATTATCACTTAGGGGTGTACTCACTTTTGTTGCCCGCAGTTTAGACATTAATGGCTGTGTGTTGCGTTATTTTGAGGGGACAGCACATTTACACTGTTATACAAGCTGTATACTCACTACTTTACATTGTAGCCAAGTGTCATTTCTTCAGTGTTGTCACATGAAAAGATATACTTAAATATTTACAAAATGTGAGGGGGTGTACTCACTTCTGTGACATACTGTAAGTAAGTAAGTAAGTAAGTAAGTAAGTAAGTATAAATTTTGGTTCATTATGTGTGGTAGACAGATTTGTTTATCTTTCCAATCCAGGGCTGACAGACAACAACTGGACTAAAATCATCCAGCCAGCTTCCATGCCTAGGTATGGGCTAGAACTGCTTCTTCCCACTGCTAATCCAGCATTTTGTATATAGACAATTTAATATCCTGCTATATTTCAAATTCTGTATAGAGGTCATCTTGAAATAAAGGTTAGCTCAGAAGGACTACTTAACAATATCAGCTACTGGGGAAAAAGTGCACTTTCATTCAAAATTTGGGTTTCCATAATTATTTTCCCAAGAACTTTTTTCTTTCTACGCATCTGTTTTCTAGTTCCTTTTTCATTTTGATTCCCAGGTAGCCAAACAAATACAGCAGTCATATATTGTAATACTGTGATTAATAATCTGGTTTGGAAATATTAGTTTCATATGATTAGCTGAAAAACATTTTATGGCTCATTGCAACCTGCATAAATAAAGCCCATGTTGAATTAAAGTATTTCACTAAAATTGTTCATAAATAAAGCCTTATGATAGAAACATTGTAATAATACTTTTTACCTGGTCATGACCAAACTTATTTTCTTCAGAAAATTTGGTCTTTTTGGGTGGACCATCTTCTTTAGTTGGAAGTAGTGGTTGTTCCCCTGCTGCAATATTTACTTTTGGTTCCTTCTCTGGTGTGTTTATTCCTGCTTCCAAAACAACATGCAAGAATATATTATAAATAGCTACAATTGTCATTAGATCTTATGCTATGACCTATAAGAGTCTTTTAAATATTGTAGGTTTTCATCTTACAGCAGAACTCTTTTTGAAACTGAACAGGTACAAAGGTGACAGCCCACTTATCTCTGAAGCAGAGCAAACTCTATAAATACATTAAAAATGTACTCTTCTCTCTTGTTTAGCTAACCTTATGCTGCCCTAAACAGTAATCAATAACTAGATCTCTCTAGTATTTCACTCGGAAATTTTACACCACATTACGCAAAATCAAATCATAGCCTCAGTTCGTGCTCCAAAATAATTAATTTCCAAACATTCCTCTTTTCCCTGTATCTAATTAAGAATATATTTGTCATGTTGTTCAGATAAGATGTCTATTATTTCCAATTATTGCACAACATATAATAAATATTGAGTCGAATACAGTTTTCATCATACCTCTAGGAGACTACTGAAATCAATGGGACTTAAGTTATTCATGACTAATTAAATCCCACTGATTTCTATAGATATAATATAGGCATAACCATATTACAATTCATTTAAAAGAAAAAACACCAGCTTAACCACACAAAGACAAATAATGCTGATGCACTGACTGAAAATATGTTTTGTACTTAAATGCTACAATAGTGTGTACTAATAATATAATTAAAATCCAGCCTGAGCTGGATTTAATGTAGCCGGGTTAGTACACATCAAAGAAAAGAATGCAATTATAATTTCCTAGATCATAAGAAAATTCTTTGCAGCCTCAATTTTTAGAGTAGTCTCTTTTGCTAGGCTGGATATTTCAACAGCATTGAATAGTCTGGTCACATACATCTCACGACAAACACAAAACCTCATTTACCAACCATTCCAATCTCATCATAGTGTGGCATCATCTGACCTTTTTTCTGCTGTTTATTATGAGTATTTCTAATTTTAACTTTCAATTTTCACCATCTTCCAGTCAATTTGCAACTAAATTATTTCCAGGGTGAGGACACTATCACTGGACAACTGGGTGCAAATACATCTTGAAATGCAACGACACTAAACCATTGATTGCTATCAGACCCAACATAAATATATTGTCCAGGGGAGACACATGAAGGATCTTGATTTTTAAAATCCACACAGAGTTCACATAAACGAACAAACTGACCTTACTGTCTAATGTCTTCGTTTTAATTTTAAAATAGGATCATGACTGTCACTGATGAAAAGCTTGCAGAATACTTATAACGAACAGAAAGCATATTGATGTAGAGAGGAACAGAATAAACGTTTCTATGAAAAGAACACTTTTTATTTGAAAAATAACAGAAACCCCTGCAAGAATAAGTAAATTCAGAAGCAGCAAAATATATTGCATGTGAATATCTTCAAAATATATAAATATATTTTATTAGAAATACATTAAAATTGACAGTACTATATATTTCAGTGTATTATTCCCTCTACTAAACTTAGGAAACAGAGAGTGAAATTTTAAAAATAAAACTAGAATTATAGATTGATTAAAGATCAAGATTATTCAAATGAATTGCAAATGGAGAAAGCCTTGTTTGGATTTCTTTTATAAAGGTTTAAGGTTTTCAGAATCTTAAGGGTCTAGGAGGTTAAAGCATTTTAAATATTAATAATCATGTTTTAAAACAAAAAAAATCCATCTCTTATACCAATCATTTTACCCTTAAATTAGATTAGCACAGCAAAGTATTTTCCTTATTAAAATGCATTAAAATGCCCTAAGCTGTGTAGGCAGCAGCAAAATGGTATGAATAACATTTGAGGATGCTTTGTGCACCATCTCACATCCCATTCCTTTGCCTCTTCTCTGATTATGGGATTCAGGAGTCCCAGAGGACTATATTGAAAGTTTGGGTCAGGAATTCCAAGATCCTTATTTGTCTATCCTTTTGTATTTGGAATATATCCACCTTATCCATGAAAGCCAGCTGGGTGATCTTGGGCCACTTACTCTCTCTCAGCCCAAGTAACCCCTTAGGGTTGTTGTTGTAGGGGAAATAGGAAGGTCTGCTAGATATGTTTGCTGCATTGAGTTATTCTTAAAAATAATAAAGGTGGGATACAAACAAACTTGTTCTGTCTAAGAATTGTGGTTATCATGTAGGGTATAAATGTTAGGCCGAGGCATGCTTAAAAAATGATTTAGACCATAGTGTATCAGAGTAACATTTCATTTTAAAGTAGTCGTGATCTTTTTCAGGTTTCTGGGAAAGGGTAACCTATGCTTATTGAAAACCACATCTTTATTGCAACTCATTAAAGCAGTCACATCTTTCTTTAGGTTTACATGGATCTTTATCATATGTCACAAGTATCAATTGTTCACTTTTTCCTTGTCAAACCCAACTGTATTATACTTCAATGACATTAAATTTCAGATTCATACTCCTTATTGCATAAAACCAGTCTAATACTGTATTTTCTGCAAACCATTTAGATTTTGAACCAACAATAGTATATCGTCTATATAAAAAAATTCAAGTACATCGACAAGTCCAACCAACATACTTCTAATGTCACCAGAAGGGGTGCTGCTCTTCTGTACATTCAGAATAATTACTTCCTAATCTTTAAACATACAACTGTCTAATAAAGTCCAAATTAATAAAGAAACTAATTATTTACATTTTCTTATACAATACAAGGCTCAAGCTAAAGCATTTCTTAATCCCCATCCAACTTCCCTCCCCCCAAATTCTTCTCTATCATCTGGAGCTTGTTTCTATCCATTATGTTCTCAGGACTGAATACCGCAAAATACTTTTTGTATAATAGAAGATTTTATATTAATGGGGGTGGGGGCAATGAGTTCCTTTCCTAGAATGCAATGGTCAATGCTATTAAGACTTTGCCAGAGATGCTTTATTGGTGAGATGGGCAGCATATAAATTTGATAAATAAATAAATGCATACATACCATGTCAGACAACCATGTCAGAAACTTTTTCATCATGAAACCTCAACAGTAATTTGACATTATCTAAATAAGATTTATTCAGGATTTCCAGGCGCTGAGAACTTACCGCACATACTAAAAAGTATAAACCATTTCTGATACTAAGTGATAGCTTTTAGAATCACTCATCTATGTTTATTTTTTTAAGGAGGGGTGGCCTACATCTCCTTCATAGTGCAAGCACCACACCTTTCTTCCGAGAGGCAATAACTATCCTCAAGATCGAGATTTAGAACCCTGTTTTGATGTGCCAATGGGTGATTCAGTTCTTCAAACAATATGTCCGCTTCTTCCTGGTAAGCAGGTTATGAGATCCATATGAATGACTAAGCATTTCTGATACTGCTATAAACATGATATCAAAACTGGAATGAATGGAAGCAATTTTATCTTCAGAATGTGTGTGTGTGTGTGTGTGTGTGTAGTATACACACACACACACACACACACACATATACTGTACATATATACAATATATATATAGTTATATATGTGTTACAATAATCTACTATTACCACATAACGTTAGCCAATATTCAAAATAATTCCACCAATTCAGACTGCAGACATAAACTTGCTTTGCCATTATTACTCTCCCTAGATTAATCCCCTCAAAAAAGTCTATATTTTGATCAGCTTCTCTTCAGATTTTATGCCATGTGCATTTCATCCATTGTCGTGTGTGTTTCATTGCAACCAGTTCTTCAAAAAACAAGAAGATGGTCAGGCAATGCCTATAGAAAAAAGGGTGCTTGGGTTAAATTGTATTTATAGCATGAGCCAGAACTGCTGGACATGGCAGCTGGAAATTTCCTTTGAGACAGTCAGATTCCATTAGGATTCCTGAGCCTTCAAAGGAGATTATTTCTAGTATGTTTCCAACCACTTTAGAAGGTCAGAAATCTCTGAAAATGCAGAGTGATATTTCCATATGACAGAACAGTGGTCACTCCCTCTGGCAGGAGAAGCCAAGTGGAAGCAATTAAAGTTCGAGGAAAGTGAAACATAGGAAGTAGAGACAGTAAAAATTACTCATAGAAGACCATTTATATGGCAGTTGTTGGGTATGACACAAACATGAATATGTTTGCTGCTTTGAGTTATTTCTAATAATAACAAAAAATGTGGGATGCAAACAAATAAATAAAATCTGCATTATCTCACTTACAAATGTCTTATGAATGACCATTATTTATGAATAATTTTCACTGTTATCACTGTTGCATGCTAAAGAAAGAGGGGGCTAGAACTACCTGATTTAAAATTATATTTTGCAGCTTGTCGCTTAATATGAAAGAAAGAATGGATGACTTTAAGAAAGAGGTGTTATTGGACTTGGAAGGACATGATTTAAGATTTTATTGGCATGGCTATTTGTAGTATGATAAAGTCAAGGTTAATGTATGTTTTAAAAATCATTTATTAGACATTCCACATTGACAATTTAGAATTTTAATATTCTTTAATAAATAAATTATATTAAAATCCCTTTATGGTTGTCACTCTAATTAATTATTATTATTTTTTTAGAATAGAAATGAAATTTAAACAAAATGGTTAATTGATACTGCTTTGTTGAATTTTTTCTCAAGGAGAATTTAAGTTAAAAACAAGAGAAAATCTGGAGTTGGAAGGTTCTACATATTATTGATTTCCTTATGCTTAGTTAATGGAAAGATTTAAGTCTGATTTAAAAATTATGAATTTGAAGGTGGTAAAACCGAATTTGATGGGGGCAATATGCTGATGTTCAGAGTGCTGTAAAGCACTATAGAGTGATATATAAGTCTACGCGCTATTGCTTATTGCTATGTGGAGTTGTGTACAAAGGTGATCATATATTAAAATAATTTAATAAATAAAAATCTTATTACTAAGATGTATAAACTTTTATTGAAAATATAAACAGAGGATGAACAAATTAAAGATGTTATAAGACAATGGGCAAAAGTAGTGTTATAATATATAGTTAAGCCAATGGGAGAATATGTGGAAGAAATGGTTGAAATTTACAATGAATTTTAATTTTAAAAAGCAGTTTTATAAATTGTCCAGTGTATCAGGGGTGAAATGCTCCCGGTTCAGACCGGTTCTTGCGTACCGGTAGCGGTGGCCGCCTGTGGTTCGGAGAACTGGTAGCGACAGCTGGCTGGCCACGCCCCCAAACTGGTCCCTTGGTCGCCGCTTGCTCGCCATGCCCCGCCCAGTCTCTGTTCTGCAGCTTGCCTGCCTGAAGCACTGCGCCCCTGATCTGCCTGCCAGGTAAGCCTGTGAAGTCGTGGCCTACCTTGCTGCCCCTACCCCC
This sequence comes from Thermophis baileyi, assembly GCA_003457575.1. Lineage (NCBI taxonomy): Eukaryota > Metazoa > Chordata > Lepidosauria > Squamata > Dipsadidae > Thermophis > Thermophis baileyi. Next base: position 2,111,163 of record QLTV01002657.1, read on the forward strand.
CCACTGTCCCAGCCTGCCTTCCCTACTCCATTCCCCGCGGCCCGCAGCCCCGACATGCTTTCCTGCCTTCCACGTGGCTTTCCTGGTGTCCCCATGGCCAGCTTGTGAAGGCAGGCAAGCGGAAGGACACGTGGAAGGCAGCAAAGCATGTCGGGGTAGGCCGGCCGTGGGGAGCTAGCAGCCTCTCCCATGCCCGCTTGCCTTTGGAGGTCGGCGTCCAGCCCACCCCGGCCAGTGGGTGGGCGGGCAGCCTTTGGTGGAGATGCAGCAGCTGCTGCTCTGGGTCTGAAAGGGGCGGCAGCCAGCTAGCCAGTCGCCATGCTCTTTGCCCTCTTTTCAGGCCAAAAAGCTGCAGGACACTTTGGAGAGAAGGATCGCTGCCGAGCGCTCTCTCTCCTGGCGCAACTTGCCGAGCAGAGTCTTCCCCGCCCCTTTCCGATCCATCCATGCCCCGACCCCGAGCTGCCCTGGGGCTCCGCGGAGGGAGCCACCCAAAGCTCGGAAGCCGCAAATATGATTTGAAAGCTCGGGTGTGAAAAGGGGGAGAGTGCGACTGCCGAGGTGGAGGGGAGACTTCGGAAGTGGGAGGCCCTTGGTGGTGACGGAAAGGGGCAGGGAAGAATCTGCTTGGCAAGTTGCGCCAGGAGGGAGCGCACTCGGCAGTGATCCCTCTCCCCAAGGTGTCTGGCAGCTTTTCGGCCTGAAAAGAGGGCAAAGAGCGTGGCGACTGGCTAGCCTGGGTGGCACCAACGTTGGGCGCTCAGTGCCGCCACCGCCCCAGAGCAGCAGCAGGTGGCCCTTGATTTAAAGAGACCGTGGCTGCCGTTTTTGGTAGCGCAAAGCCATCAGGGAGCCTGCAAGGTCCGGCCTCCTGCGCCCCCCCGAGCACCCGCGCGGGGACCCCGGCTCCCCTTCCAAAGCCCGTGTTCTCCTCCTCACGCAAAGCGACCTGGCTTGCCGGCTGCAGACGGGCGGCCGTTCCTCCTCCTGCTGCTGCCACCGCTGCCAAAAACGCTTTGGTGGGAGGCATTTCCTGCTCCTGCGGGAAGCCTCAGAGGACGAAACCAGGAGAGGGGCAGAGCCAAGCCTGAAAGAGGCTTTTCCCTTGCCCGCCGTCATCGCTCCGGCTCATCCCAGCCGGGCAGCGACCCTTGCTTTGACCCGCCAGCATGCCATCCTCCCAGGGCTGAGAATCTGGCGCTCTCCCCCAGCCCCCCCAGCCCCCCTTCTTTCTCCCTGCATCGGGGTGACCCTAACGTTCCCCCAGCCTGCTGCAGCAGCTGTCTCCAAGCCATTTCCCAGGCAGAAGCGGTATGTATTTTTAGAACTGAGATCTGGCTGCAGTGGCAGTGGGGGCAATCCCCGTATTGGGGGGGGGCAGCAAGAGAGACATTGGGAAAATTCTGCAGCTCCCGCAGCTCTTGATGAAATGGGGAGGGAGGCGGTCTCTGCTCAGTGAGTCTGGGGTGGGGGGGTCAGCATTGAGCTGGGGGGCGGGGTGCCAAGTGAGACCCTGAAGCGTTCTTGGGGAGGAAAGGAAAGGAAAGGAAAGGAAAGGAAAGGAAAGGAAAGGAAAGGAAAGGAAAGGAAAGGAAAGGAAAGGAAAGGAGGCTGAGGAGACAAGACGAGTCAAGGGCGATGCAGCTGCAAAAAGTTTTTGAAAAGCCAAGAAAATTCCTTTCCAAGTAATAGGGAAAGAAATAAAGATCCCAGCCCTGATCACTTTTTGTGAAAATCCCTGCAATTGCAGCTGCAGCCGAGCTTGGCTGTCTCCATGGCTTCCAGCAGCAACAGGGCCACCCACCTGGGTGATCCCTTTAGCGCTGGTTGCCTGGCTGCGCTGAAATGCCACCAACCACTGCCTCCATTTCCTCACTGCCTCCAAATTAGCTCCGCGGCACCCTTCTCTGTGCTGCCTCCCGGGGCAGGCAGGCAGGCTGGTTGGCCTCTGAGGAGGCGGGGAAGGAAGAGAAATGCGGGAGGGGGGAGAGGGAGAAGGTCGGCCACCAACCAGACAGGGCTCCTGGCGGGAGGAGGAAAACGTCTTGGGGGGCTGCGCTGACTCAGCCTCGAAAGGGCGGGCGAAGCAAGGAGGAAAAGCCGGCACCCTGTTCAGTGGAAGTGGTTGGCTGAAGTGAGGCTCTTTCGGTGGCCCGGCCGGTAACGCTATCAGGGTGGCCCTGGAAAAAGGCAACACGCACAATGCGCGAGACAGATGCGTTGCTGCGTTGCTGAGCAACTGTGGCCCAGGAAAGAGGCTTTTCAGTGCAATCCCCAGTGGGGACAGGAGCCCAGCTGCGATGTAACCCAAGGGAGGCGCGTTGCACGAAGGCCTCTCTCCAGAAGCGCTGGCCTTCGGCCATGGGCAAATAAATGGTTCCTCTTGGAAAGGGAGAGAGAGAGAGAGAGAGAGAAAAGAAAGAGAGACAGAGACAAGAAAAAAGAGAAAGAACGAGAAAGAGAAAGAAAGAGAAAGAAAGAGAAAGAGAGAGAGAGAGAGAAAGAAAGAAAGAGAAAGAAAGAAAGAAAGAAAGAAAGAAAGAAAGAGGAAGGGAGCGAGGGAGAGAGATAAGAAAGAAAGAAGGAAAGAAGGAAGGAAGAAAAACATGACCACAATTGAGCCCAAAATTTTGGTTGCTAAGCAAGAGCGTTGTTAAGTGAGTTTCACCACATTTTACAAGTTGGTCACGCCCACCCGGTCACCTGACCACCAAGCCATGCCCACCTGAAGCCACGCCCACCTGACCTCCAAGCCACACCCACAAAATAAGCCATGCCCACAGAACCGGTAGGGGAAATTTTTAGATGCAGTGTATGATACCAGATAAACTGTCAAAAATGTACAAGGGAATTTCAAACATTTGTTTAAAATACAATCAAACAGAGGGTATATATTTTCATCTTTGGTGGGCAGGCAAGAAAGCTAGAAAATACTGACATCAAGTATGTCTTCTAATTCAGAAGATTTGAAAAGTGAATACACAGTTGAAACCAGAGATTTTTCTTTTCTTTAATGGACAAACAAATGGGAACATCTTACAGAACTTTGCTTTGGTATATGATAACAGCAGTAAGACTTTTATATGCACAATGGTGAAAGGACTGATAAATATCTACAATGGAGCAATGATGATGAAGCTGATAGAATTGGCAGAGATGGCAAAATTGACAGCTTTGATTAAAGAAAAGACTGACCTATTTTATTTCTACATGGAAACCATCTTGGATTTTTGGGGAGAAACTGAAAGAAATGAATTGTTGATTTTGGAATTTGATGATTAGAATTATACATGATTATAGAAGTAATGTAGACAAATGTTAACCCTAGAGTAAAAGTTTGATGCATTTTCTTTATTCATATCTCTACCAAAGAAGTCAAAAGTCATTCTTTATTTATTTATTTTACTTTTTCTTTTCTCTTTTGCACTTATATGCTCTTCTGGAAGAAGAAATTTGTTTCATTAGCAAGCAGATCCCATTAGCTATAATCCAGGGGTCTCCAACCTTGGCAACTTTAAGACTTGTGGACTTCAACTCCCAGAATTCCTCAGCCAGCTGGCTGAGGAACTCTGGGAGTTGAAGTCCACAAGTCTTAAAGTTGCCAAGGTTGGAGATCCCTGCTATAATCCATTGACTGTGTATGCATGGCACCAGGGGTGGGTTCTAACTTACCTCGCTGCCGGTTCGCTTCCTCCCGCGCTGCATGGCCACGCTTCGTGGGTGTGCGCGCGCATGCACAGTGCAAAATAAAAAAAATCCCTCCCCAAAACAGCCAAAAACAAGATGGCAACGCATGCGCAGTGCCGGAAACTTGGCTTCTGCGCATGCGCAGAAAAGAAAAAAAACCGGAGAAAAAATCCCCCCCCAAAATTAATTTTTTTTTAAAAAAAAGATGGCTGCGTCCACGGACCAGCACCGACCGAACCGGCTCCATGACGTCATCGTGACATCACCAGCGGGTCGCTACCTGTTTGGGCGAACCGGTAGGAACCCACCTCTGCATGGCACGCTTACTCATACTTTAAGTGATTCTTTCTGGATTTCTAAATAAAAATGTGCAGGTCTGTCTCATAAGAATGGAATAGTAAATTATTCTTGTGATTCATATAATCATCAATTTTATAATTCTTTAATCCTAAAATAACAAAGATTATGAATGTGTTAACATAAATAAGTTATGTTAGTTAAGTTTACAAGAGGGAATATCAATCAAATATGCAAACTTGTGAAATAAAGCACAACATCCTATGAACACTTGTATTTATAAACTAAAGAACCTGATAATGACTAGGGCTTCTGACATCAGTTACTGTAATTAAAATATACTATAATACTTAAAAATTATAGAAGTCAGTATAAGATTCCTTCTAATTAGAATTTAACTAAAGAATAATTTTATTGCACAATAAATGTTGAATTTCCATTATTCCTTACATTTACCACCTTGTTAAATAGTGTTCCCTTTAGCCATCTCAGAAATTTATTACATTTTCTATGCAAATGTATTAATCTGGATAAATTCCATATTAATTACTACACTGTGTTGAGTTGTAATTTGGATTATAATTAATCTAAAGTGGCACTAGAATTAAATGACAATATAAATGAGGCATTAGAAGGCTCTTGTCTTCTAAATCAATATTCAATAAACATAGTTTTCTTATTGCCAAGTCTTTGAAAGCCTCCATCTGAGATAAGGAAGGCAATACAGAACAACAATTTGTATAAATGCTTGAGCACCAAACATGTTAATCCCTTCTTTTCTAATGCATTATATGCTAAAAAGGGGCGAGAGGACTTTTTTGTCTAGCTTGTTAAGGCTATGATTAACTTGTTGGTTTTCTGGGACTTCTTTGCCAATACTTAATTCAGGAGAAGAAAATCCAAATTAACATTCAATTATACATAAGCAGTTATGCAGTCATTAAACATAATTGTCAGCTGTGTTGAGAATTAACCTCACTGAATGAATACTTTATATGCAGAATTAATTTAGAGAATTCTATTGTAGGATTCAAAAGGTCAGTTTGAGAATTTGAAATGTGAACTAATTTTTTTCAAGCTTCTTACAAAAGCATCTGCCTTTAGCATCTAAAGGTGTTCCACTGCACCACAGGACAACTGGAGCATAGGTGAGGCTAATTAAACTTGAATTATTGTTCATGGAACTTGCTATCTATGTTTCTGAAGTTCACCACTTCTGCCTATTGCCCTATTAAAAATGAACTTAATCAAAGAACTTAGATGATTTATAGCAAATATTTTAGACCGAAAACATCTCAGAAATATAAAGCTTACTTAACAGAGCACAACACGAAGAAGCCAGATGTTTCACAAATAAAATTTCTCTTTTTCCATTACACTTCTACAGTGACTCCAGTAACAAGGCGAAGCAGCATGTCTTTCAATACCGCTTTTAGATTTACCTTCCAAGGAAAGAGCATGTATATTTTAAATAATCCCTACAGACACGCTCTGTTATGAACAGTTCTTCAGGTTCTTGATTTCAAAAGCTAAATAGTACTAGTGCTACGGATATTTCTGAGCAGTGATACACAGTTGACATATATCTATGAGCCAAATGTTTATTTCTTAAATATTACTGAATTTTGCATAAAGAAAAAATGGTGTTTTCATACTTCTACTGCTTACAAAGTAAACAATAATTTAGCAGTATCTCTATGAAATGGTTCATTTAGATGAAAATAAATTTGCATGTAAAATAATAATTCCTGATTAACTGAATGTCTTTATGGCAAATACAAGCTCTTTTATCGGCTGTTGTCATTTGGATTCAAGGAAAAGATATATGAGCACCTGAAACTAATAGCTTTCAACCTGCTTCAGCACCTCTTCTGCTTCAGTGAATCCAGCATAATATAACTAGGAATAGCGTGCAGCAAAAGTAGCCAATGTAATATTCATTGTGACCATAGATTTCCATCTCATAAATAAAAAGCATGGATGGAGTCACATTTTGCCAAATCAAATACAGAAAAAGCTTTGTGTATCCATGCCAGATGCTGGCCTTGGGTTTGTTTGTGCACAAGTAAATGTCATGACATGGGAGTTCTGTTTTCAAAGACAGTAGCTTTCATTACAGAGCTTTGTATATTCTTAAAGATCAATATTTCCCAGCTCATAATCTGTTTTCAATGATATTTCCTCCTTCTTGGCCAAATCATCTGTAAACCTTTTCATAGATTTTCTGTATCCCCCCCCCCTGTAAATACCAGATAAATGGCCACGTAGAGGGAAGATTCCTGAATCTAAGTGATCATATATCAAGAACAGAAAGCTGATGGGGGGGGGAGCATTCCCATTGTCTTAGGGCTCTGCAAAGAGATGAAACATGAATGCAGGGGAAATTCCTCAAGTAGTGTGGAATCTTATGAAAAATTAATATGCCATCAGAGGAATACAAGTACAGCTAAGATTAATGAAAGGTGCTTAAAAAAATTACAAGCACACAAACTGATTTGATTAAAAAATAATCTCACTAGTTGTTCTATAATATTCTTCAGCTTATCCACATCTATCCTGTCAGATGGTTATGATTAAAAATAGGTCAATGTCAGGCTACTGATAAAAATCACATGCAAAATACACATGCAATAGATAATACCAGGAATGTCCAGACAGTTTTAAATTAAACAAGCAAACAAACAAACACAACTATTTAATACCCATTTTAAAAGAGTGGGGAAAAAAATCTAGCATCTTACCAGAGTCTTTACTAGCTTTTCTGCCTTCACTTTTATTTCTCTCTTTCTCACATGTGTCTTTATCATCAGCAACAGCCACTGATGAGCTTTTAGTAGACCCTTCTGCATCTTCAATTTGTTCTTCTGCGAATGAGCATTAAAAAAATGACAAAAAAGCTAGCTTAGGGACCATTCAACATGAGGCGTAAATATGATCTTTAATAAGATCAGGATTACATTTAATGAGACATTGTCAGAAATTGAAAGAAGGACACTTAAAAAGACATCAGGTATCAATTATTAATAATCTGGGTTGTTATGGTGCAGCCCGGGAACCATTTTTTCTTAAATATATACAGTGATAACTAGAGCTACAGAACAAGTAGATCTTATCGACTACAAATAGAATATTACTATCAGCATTACTAAAGTAATATATTCAACATAATAAGTTATATATAGCAACATATTTGAGAAACCTCTCAAAAAAAAATCCGATTAGAATCGATACATTTTGCTAATATCAGTCTGCAAATACAATATGAGATCTCGGATTTCTTCTTCAGGAGGAACCAGTTGGGGTAAATGAAACAACTTGGCATATTGCCTTTAAAAAAAGTGACCTTACTTACACCTCACTTACATGTTCACACCAGCTAGATTACATGAAAATCTTCACAGTAACTCAGCCCAATTTAATTATTCAGTAAATCTTAGCTATGTTGCTACTAGTGGATTAATCTTTTTATGCAGTTAACTTCTAGGCTAAGGCCATGTAGCACTAATCCGTGAAAGGCCTACTGTTCCTTTTCATCTTGTGATCATTTGTCTGTGACTGTGCTGATGTCACATTTTAATGAATTTTAGCAATCTGAGTAATGCCAGATAACCAGACTTGCAACTCCCTACAGCATAGCATGCTGTTTTCATCACAATACGAGAAAGAAAGAAAGAAAGAAAGAAAGAGAGAGAGAGAGAGAGAGAGAGAGAGAGAGAGAGAGAGAGAGAGAGAGAGAGAGAGAGAGAGAGAGAGAGAGAGAGAGAGAGAGAGAGAGAGAGAAAGAAAGAGAGTGTTTTCTTATTGCAAACTAAACCCAAAACATAGCTAGAAGAGTTCCCAGAAAAAAAGAAAAAAAGAAAGAAAGAAAGAAAGAAAGAAAGAAAGAAAGAAAGAAAGAAAGAAAGAAAGAAAGAAAGAAAGAAAGAAAAATTTCAGTGCAGGATGGGAGAAGGTGATCAAATGGGATTCAAAACACCAGGCTGCTCAATTTCATAAAGTCTTTAATGACCATATAAATTAACACTGGAAAGGCAAAGGGTCACAGACACACATTTGCATACACGCCTCTATTCACTTTTGATAAGGAGAGCTTTTTTTTTTTTGCTTGGGGAATATGATACAATTAACCCTTCAGATGCCATACAAAATGCAGCTACCAACATTTTAAGTGTCAAGCATTAACTGAAAATTACACACTACATAAAATTTTCATTGTAAATGCTATAGTGATTGAAAGGGGAAATTGTGGCCCCTTCCACCCCTCCCATGTTTTATTAATAACATTCTGACAGCAGAATGAAATATCCTCTGTCATGTGGAGCAGCTGAGCACAGAAAAATTGCTACTTAGTGTTTTACTTGCAGTGGAACTGAATCTACAAGAAAACAATTGAAGCCACTATCAAGCTACCATAGGCGATATAAATGGAAAGAAAGAAATAGATATAGTGGGATATTTTGCATTAATTTCTTGAATACGCTATGCTGCAAGCTACATATCAGCAGCTTTTTGGGCAGAAATATTTTCAAGAACCAGAAACATTGGGAAACAAGGGGGCTGGGGGAAACCATCTTCCTTAAAAATGTAGATGTAATAATAATCAGCAATGAATGGAATAAACAATTCCTTTGGTATTAGCATGCTTATTTCTTTTTTCCCCTCTCTCTGTGGTATAACTAATCAAACACTGTAAGGTTCCTAGTCACAGCTGGAAACAATGCTGTGTTTATTAAGGGTGATGGGAGGGCACAGTCTGCGATGCTGTATGCTTATGATTGTGACTAGACTGTGCTATGTTAATGCAAATAGATATAGAAAGAGAGATGTGTGCACAATGTGCATATTGCCCATCTAGTCAAAACTCATGGTCTAACACAACCTATGGCAATTCCACGCTGAATATGCTCACAGATGGGCAGATTTCCTCCCCCTTCTCTTGATTTACCAGTCCATCCCCAGCTGGGAAAGAAAACGACGTGTCAAAACAAGACGGAGCATCCTTATTTTGAAGGAGCATAAATGCTGTCAGAATAAGCATGAATAAAATGGCGTATGTGTGCACGGGTGTGCTTGCAGAGTCTAGACCAGGGGAAAATAAGGAATCATAATTTTTTTTTAAAGAACAGCGACACTGTCATCATCTGGGTCTCATCAGACAATTTTAGCTGGGTGCTCTCTTTTTTTCTGGTATGTGTTTTAAGTATGAGAGAAATTCCCAGACATGTTCTCCTATACATCATCATGGTGTCTGACCTCCATCTGACCCCGGCAACAGTTTGAGAAATCTAAATGTGAACAAAGACTCTGTGTCAGCAGCAGGGAGAAATGGTTAGGTAGACTTTTGCCCATCAACTTAATCGCAAACAGCAGTTTTTAGGCCATAACTTTACAGGGCTCCACCAAGCCACCAGCACATAACCTTTGGAGGTAGAAGTGCCCTTTACCCCCTCCCCCCCTCTGTGATTTTTCTCAGTCCTCAGATATTTCCTTTGATGTAGCAAAGCAATTAGATCAAATGTTCAAGAACTGAAAGCCTGTTTTATGATTTTGAAGGTGAGAGCTGTTTATTATAGGTTGGCTTCTGAGCCTCCTAAAGGCCTTACAAAATTTAATCCTGGAAAAAAATTAACCAAAGGCAATGTATACACCCCATGAGCATCATCATCATCATCATTATCTTTTATTCATTAAACATGAAACTCAGTCAACTGAACATTTAAAAGCGTCACAAATACCACTGACTGGTGCTAATGGTTGATACGGGTTGCTGCCAGCGTCCTAGGTATCAACCAAGTATCTTCTTAAAATATATGATGTTCCGAGTAGCGCAATCTTTTGTAGTTCTGCTGGTGTTATTGCAGGAAGCTGCAATTTCTTGATGTGTTTTGTGAAATTCTTGGACATGGTACCAAGTGCCCCGATGACAATGGTTATCACTGTCACATGTTTCATCCATAATTGGGTAGTTTCCATGGCCAGGTGGCAATATTTTGTGATTTTTTTCTAGTTCTTTTTCTTCGACTCTGGCGTCTCCTGGTACAGAGATATCAATAAATTGTACAGTTTTCTAGGACTGTGGTATCTGGCATGTTCTAAATGACGATCCGTCTGTATTCGAAAGTCCCACAAGATCTTTACCTTCTCATTTTCGACAACTTTTTCCAGTTTGTTGGATTGTCAGTAGATTTTTGTATCTTCGCTTTCATGGCATTAGTTTGTAGTGCTTGTTCTTGAGCAGCAAGTATTAAACCTTCCGTTTCTTTCTTGATGGTTCCCATTTTAAGCCATGTCCATGTAAGGTTGTCATCACATTTTCCTTCAATGTTTTGTCCATGCAAAGCTTTGGTTTTCCATCCATTTAATCTGTCATCCAGCTCTTTTTCCTTATATTCTGCCTTTGTTTCTGTTGTTTGTTGTTCTGTTCTCCGTTTTCACAGCCTGCAGCAATTTTTCTGTACCATATTTCCCCTATAATAAGACATGTCCTGATAATAAGCCCAACAGGGCTTTTCAGGGCATGAGTTGAAATAAGCCCCCTTCCCCAACTATGTACACGCATCCCCTGCCCCATCTGCCACCTCCACTCGCACTCGCGAGAAGTTTTTCTTTACATTTCAAGGAGTTTCCCTGCAAAGACCAGCCAAGAAAGAGAAGCGGTGAAGCTGCCAGACACTGGTAAGATGTTCGGGCACAATTTGGGGGTGGCAGGTGAGGCAGGGGATGGGGAAGGGTGGGCCGCGAGACGCGCATCTTACCAGTGTCTGGCTTCTCTCCGCCACTACTCTCTCTCGGCTGGCCTTTTCAGGGAAACTCCAATGTAAAGAAAAACTTCTGCACGAGCTGCCGCCGCCCAGGAAAATAACGTGAGTAATGGGCTCTCTCGCAGCGCCTCTTCTCTCTCTTCTTCTCCCGGATGGCAGCCGTGTGTCCAGAGATTGGCAGGCCAGATTCGGTGAGCCAGATGCACCGCTGCCACTCAGGAGAAGAAGAGAGAGAGCACTGCAAGAGAGCCCATTTCTCATGCTGTTCTCTTCCCGGGTGGCGGCGGCGCATTCGGCTCCCCGAATCTGGCCTGCCGATCTCGGCCGGTGAGAGGGAGTGCCAGGTGGGGAGGGGTGGGGCAGCGGAGAAACGAGATGCAAGAAATCTTTCTCTCTTCCAAACTCTGCCAGAAATGAGTCTTTGTGAGACTCATCGCGCCTGCGCAGCCTCTTAGAGCGAAAGGGGAGAAAGATTTCTTGCATGCAGCATGCAGCCAAAAGGTTCATTGTCCTGGTGCTGTGTCTTATGTGCACTCTCCCCCCCGCCACCCAAAAGGTTTGTTCGCTGGCTGCTTCTGCTGCTGCGCTCGGCTAGAAGTTTGGCTGTCAGCTCGGGTTTGGTTGTCGGCTGCTTCTGCTTGGTGGGGATGGCTGAGGCGCTGTGGGTGTTGCTGCTGCCCTCGCTGCCGCCGCCTATGGAAGCCCCGGCCAGCCCCCTGCAGGCCAAGCTCAGCTGTGGGCAGGGAGCACTGGCTGAGGCCCGGCCGGCCGAGCTGCGTCTGTCGGGGCTGCCTCGGCGTGGCTGCCCGGTGTCTTGCTGCTGGGCACCTGGGAAGAGTAAGCGGGGCCTGCGGGAGGAAGGGAGTGCAGGCAAGGGTCCTGCGAGGCTCCCCTCCCCAGGAAGAGTCCGGCTCAGTCGCCATCCCGTCTGGTGACTCCCAAGGCGGAGGGGCTTCCCGGGAACTCCAGTCAGTCAGTGCTCAGGTGGGGGGACCGTGGGGAGATTGGAGCAGAGAGGAGCAGGGGGGAAGTGGAGGCCTCCAATGACCGTCACCATAGAGCAGGAAGCGAACTCACAGAGCAGCCGCTGCCCTGGCTGGGGTTTGGAAGCCGCAGAGCCGGAGTTTGGGGGAGAGAAAGAAAGACTTCTGCTGCTTTCCTTGCGCGCAGCCAAAAGCAGAAGCAGCAGAAGTCTTTCTTTCTTTCTCTCCCCCAAACTCCGGCTCTGCGGCTTCCAAACCCCAGCCTGGGCAGTGGCCGCTCTGCGAGTGTGCTTCCTGCTCTATGGTGACGGCTGGAGCTGGAACTGGAACTGGAACTAAACAGACCGGCTGAGAGACGCCACAGAGCTGCCAGACTCCAGTAAGATGCACATCTCGTGGCCCACCCTGCCTCCTTCACCCCGAAAATAAGGCCAAGGCCATATTTCGGGGGTCAAAAAAATATAAGCCCCTGTCTTATTTTCGGGGAAACATGGTACTTTGGTGCACATAATCATTCAAACTTCGTTTTTCTTCTTCTACAGTTTGATGGATTTGCAGTAGCCTTCTGCCTCCTATTTTTCTTGGCAGGTACAACCTGTCGATGTCACTTCGTGGATGTAAAGCATGGTACATATTCAAAAGTTTGCGTGTTTTCTGGTCCAAGTTTTCCAGTTCAGCCAAAGTCCAGTTGATGATTCCAGCTGAGTAGCGTATCACTGGAATTGCCCATGTATTAATGGCTTTAATTATGTTTCAGTTCAGTTCAGTGGGGCTTTTTGCATACATTTTTAAGTCATCCATGTAGAGTAGATGGTTTATCTTGCCATGTTGGCTTGAAATTTGGTATCCCAGTTTTGTGTTTCGTAGGATTATTGTCAGTGGAATTAATGCAATGTTGAACAGTAGTAGTGAAAGTGAGTCCCTCTGGAAGATTTCTCGTCTGATGTTGACTTCACCAATGTTCTCCCCATTTGCTGTTAGAACTGTTTTC
>QLTV01002657.1:2146819-2157959 GCA_003457575.1 Thermophis baileyi
TATATATATATATATAAAGTATTTTCTATTTTTTTGCAAAACAGGAGAAGAGAAGATGCATCTAGCAATTTATGAAACAGGGTCACTTCAATGCAAACTAGATTGTTTCTTCCCAAACATATAATAACAAAGTTCTCTTTTCTAGATATCCTCAGTAAATTTGTCACTGAGGTTAGAAAAAATGTCATTTGCTGTACAGGCTTTAAATGGATGATTTCTTCCAGCTTATCCCAGAATGGCATTGACTTGACAAATGTGGGAAAGTCCACGGCTGTGAGATGGGGGCTTAGGTTGTGGGCTCCTGGTCAATTGAAAGGTTGCATTAAATGTAAATTATAGGACTGTTACTTAGATATATATCCCCCTCAACCAGGTGAAAGGCAAACAGGTCTCACACTAACTCACAGATGAACTTGCTGGCAAAAGCAAGAAAGGAGGCAGGCAATTATAGCTTTCATCTAGGAAGAAAAGGTATTTCATACGAACCATGCCATTTTTAAAAATAAAAGTCAGTAATGCGTTCCCTTTTCAGTTTATATATATGAAAAATATTAGCCAATCTTGGCAGTAAAGATCCCAGTAACAATAGCCCTTTATTAAACATGTATTGAAATAAAACCCATGTCCTTTCTACCTTTGAATGTCAAATTTACACCTTATTATTAACATCTATTGAAATCACAGATTCATCTGCACAGGAGATGAAAAGTGAAAAAAGTCACACAAACCCCTCTAACATGACCTGTAGTTAGATAGAAAACAGTTTTCCCAGCCACTGCTTGGCTTCCTATCTGTGACCTCTGAAAAGCATTGTAGGCCAGGGTTAATGGCCTTTCCAATCTCTGTGATAAGAATTCATTTTGTTCTATTACCAGCAGTTATCTCAGGAGCCTGCTGCATCACTTCAGCAGGGTTCAATCAATGAGAGGACCTAATGAAGTAACCAGCTGTAGCTCTATTTCGCCTGGTCTACTCTATCAGACAAATAAGATCTATCAGTCACACATCTTAAGACCAATCTTTGAAACAGAATCTTCAGAAACTGAACCTGTATGCATATGAACTATTATCTTTCCATTTTTCCACTGTTAATTATAATGTGTATTTTCTAACACAGTAAATTGAAACAAGAGAGTTCAGAAAAAATGGATTAAGAAACAATATTCAGAGCTACAAATTTACTGAACACTAATGGCATCACATTAATAACAAAATGTTTCAGCATTGACCTCTAATTCTTTGCAATATTGCACAGAAACTCAATACAGTTCTCTAAACAGAAACTGAGATCTGTTATGGAAACAAATGATTTTCACAATGGAAATAATGCAATAGAAAGTGCACAACTGTTGCCTATCCAGTATATCCCCAAAAATAAGAAATGAAAACTACAAATGCTTTCCAAGGGTGGGGAAAAGAGATGACAGCATAAGTGTTCCTATTAGACTCAAACATTACAACTTTTAGAGGGACAATTTCTACTTGACTATAACAGAAGTAAATGATTTCTTAAAACCTTATATAAAAACACACCACTGTACACATAAGCAGTGGTGTATTAACCACTAAGAGACTAAGCACATGCTTAGGGCACCAGGCCCGAAGGGGGTACCACAAAGTTGAGAAAGAAACAAAAACCAGTATGTACAACAGTATGTACAAAGGAGGGGGGCACCAAGATTTGTCAGTGCTTAGGGCACCAGTGAGCCTTAATCCGCCACTGCACATAAGTGTGAGATAAAAAGATTTTGAGGGGAGAACAACAGTAGGTGTTTTGAAGGAAAGGAATGGTATAGGATATTAAGATTATTGGAAGGACTAAACAGAAAACAACTTCACTATAATGTTCTGTGGCAATTGCCATTTGTTCTGTCAGCTCAAATGGTGGAATTAGAGACAACAGATTATCTAAAAAATACAATAATGTTTTTTACAAAATTGTAGAAAATTTCTAGGTATGAAAAATATATTGGTTTTCATATTTTTAAAAAAAATCAACCAGATTCCTTATTTCTTCATTATATGTAACATATTTTTATTCTGGCTACAACCCCTAGTACAGAAAGGTAAAAACAAGGACAGAAAGTCCTTTCCTCTTTCTATCTTCCATATGAAAAATGGTTCTTGCTCTTGTCTAGACAAGTACATGTATCACTAAAGATTTCACTTATAGTTGCAGCAACTGACACTGACTTTTATTAATATTAATCGAAATATTTATCTTTATCACATATTAAGATGCTCCCAACAAATACACACACACACACACACACAAATCTTTCAATATTATAGTTTGTTGCAGTTTCATGTAAGCAGTATTATTGCATACTGCATCGATGATACAAAATAACATTTCTATTTAAATTCGTTTTAAATTTACCATAATTATATTTTAAAATATAGAACAGTAATCTTTAGTTTCCAAAGCCTTTAAAGTAGTCTAAGTTATGTTGGTGTCAAGAATAAAATTTGTATTTTCAAATACCATCACAGAATTTGAAAGGGGGGAAATTATGTATATTTGCTGTTAAAGAAAGAAAACATGACATCCAAATAACACTGCTGACTCAAAAAATAAGTATGACTTTGGAATAGTGGTATAAATACGCAAATTTATTTGTATTTATTTTCTCAGACTTACAGCTGCTTCAGTTGGGAATTAATTTTAATCCTTTTTTATCCATTATAATGTGGCTTATCATAAAGACTTATTAATTCAAATAAATTATTTAATGAAAAATTTAAATGCATTTTCTCCATCTAAACACATATTATGAATTGGAAAATTACGGGTTCATCTGAGTATGCCTAAATTTCTTTATACACACTGTTAATCTTTCAGTTCCTTATGCAATATGGAAATAATAACATTAACCAATCTCACAGATCAGTTGACAAGAATGCATATTGAGAGGTTTGGAAGTATAAAATGTATTATAACATGCAGTTTTGATTTTGCATCATTGGAACAACTTTACAAATAACTGAAATTTACTGTGATATTGTTATATGTATATAAAACTATGTCCTTCTGCTATATTACAAGTTTTCAAAGTAGTTTGCTAAGTGATACAAGAACTGTTCTCTAAATGGTGCAGCTTCAAAGATCTTGCTATGCAGAGTTATCCACTTATCTAAATTCTACTATTATTTAATAACATTTATCCTCTTTGTCCTTATATAGCCCTGAAAGAGAGGTGAAATGTCTATACTGTATATGGAAACAGATAACTTTATGCCTAGCAGGCATTTTGGGAACATCTGTCAATTTTTTTATGGAATGCACTGATTGTGGGGTATTGATTGCATTTAAACAAAGTTGTTGAAAAAAAAATCAGCTAACAATTCTTGTAGAAAGAGTTGATCAATATTTAAATGACTCTCTTTATTGATTTAAAATTAACTTTCAATTAAGAGATCTATAGGACTTTTAACTGCGACACTTATCCATTCAAGAGAAAATAAAGGTACATTTATCGATACACTTAAACAGCAGTGGCTGGTTTTCTATTGATTCAGTCATTTGTGCTCGGATTCGTTAGCGTCATCAGGCTTTAACTCGCTTACTAGTTTTTCGCAGTGTATAATGCTGCAAGATAAAGGAATGAATGGTACATGGCTAACACAGAAAACAAAGGGAATTTTAAGAAATAAAGGAAGGTAATCTTTTATTACTTCTTTTTCACATCTGTTGAAATGAAGCCTGCATTAAGTCCAGGAATACACCTGACAAAACTGTATTTTCCAATAAATAGTTATTACTGTATTATATTGTATCCATGATGTACATATATTTCTGCTGTATTCGTTAATTAACTATATTACTTATTATTTATTTAGAATTTAACAGAATGTTTTGTTATATTGCTCGTGACATTCAATATATTGCATACATTTATATGTATGTGTGTGTGTGTGTGTGTGTGTGTGTGTGTGTGTATAAAATATTTTATAGTGTTTCTATATAAAATGGGTGAATGAATAATGTTACATAGGTGTATTATGATGCATCTTGAAGTATTCAAGGATGTGCTTATTTAATAGTAAATACCAGAATGTTCAATGGGATTTATGTGTAATGTGTAAATGTGCATAAGGACTCAGATCTTAGCTTTCCATTACAAATCCTGTAGGTACTATCTTTGAATAATGATGCACTGGATCACAATTAGTCTTCAATTTGATCAGAAAAGCAAGCATATTATTACAGTGAATTGTAAAATAAATACACTATATAGAAAAGATGTGTATATTTCTTTAAATTCATAAATATGAATATATATTTATATATATATAAACAAACACCCCCACACACACATATACAAATGCACTCCTGGAGAATATTCTTACAGGGACATATCAACAATATTTTAATACATATTTGATGCAGCAGTTATACTAATATACAATGTGAACACATTACAAGTCAAATTTATGTTAGATTTTTTTTAATACATTAATTTTGGAACTAACTCAGAATACTGAATATGTGTTAACAGTATGTTTTATTTTTTCCAACATTTAAATGGGATATAAAGAGAACTAAACAAGCACGGATGGTATGTGAATTGAAAGGAGTCTAAACATTCTTGTATACTACTGTATGTATAAACAGATAAATCGATTAAACTGTGCTGTTTTACAATTAAAGAGAGACATTATTTTCTTAGCTTTAGGAGATTTATCTTAAACTTTTTTTCAGATGCATGAAACATTAGTATGCTTAAAGATAAAGAAAGACAATTGCTGCTTATCTCTTATTGTAAACGCAAAAGAACATTAAGTACCATATATTGTCCTGAACCATGCTATAATATTTCTGAAGTGCAACAAGGATAGCTGGAAATAACTTTAGATGGTTTTGTATTTGTTTATTCCAGGGTTGTTGTTGGTTTTGTGCCTATTCATGGTTTCTTTTTTTTATAGCCAGAAAAGTTTATAGAGCAACTCAACAATACATCATGTTAATCTGCTTATTACCTGTTCATTTTCTGTGATGCAGTATCAGTTCAGAAAATGGTTAAAAATGGTTCTGAAAAACTTCAGAATATTCTTACTTCAAATACTGTTGAATAGAATAATTTTTCAAGTATATGGCTTGAAAAAAATGAGTTTATATTTATCACTGACTATGCGGATTTTCTGTAAACACTATAAAAATCATTTTAATTATAGAATGCTAGCTTTGGGAGTATTCCAGAAAAAATTAAATACACTTTGATCCTATCATTATTAAAAGGACTTGAGCATTTAGCTTTATACTTAAATCCTATTAAATTACAATGGGATTTAAGAGCACTTAATTTCTCAGGCTCACACCTTGTGTTCTTTTTTATGGTCATTTCTATGAATTGTGCAGCTAAATCTTCAGTGGTAGAATTTAATGTGGATTGATTTATATCAAGGAGATTAAAAACAGTCATTAAATCAGGATTTACATTATAAAAACATTATATTTACATTATAAAAACATTTTGAATATTCCATATTCACATGCGTTTTCTAAAAAGGGGTACATATTAAAAAAATTGCAAAGCATTAAAACTAATGATTAAATATATGTACCTTCTCTGGAGGGAGGGATGCTATTGGTGAACAGAATTCTCCCCTCCACTGTAGTTTTCTATCTTTAGCTCTGTCTGGTTGGGTAGAGAAACTATGAAAACTTACAGCATGACCACATGGAAGTAACCCCTTGTTAAAAGGCTTTTCAACTAACTGATTGACCTGTGTATACAGTATATAAAATACTAAGCAATGTGCTGGAAGGGGAGGCATTTTACTTTTGTATGAAATGAAACCAAATACCTATATAGTTTGGTAGAGTAGATCTTCAGTATTTATGGAGGTTAGGAAGGTTAGGAAAGTGATGATAGTATAAAAACAATATAACAGAAAAATCTGTGAGGTAAATAAGGTTTAAACTTAAAATGTCAAAACATTTATTTCTTAAAACATTATTTAAACATCTTGAAAAAAAAATTCTAAACAAGCTTTAACTCATTATACTGTGAATATATCACTCACATATAGCAGAACCTTATTTCTACTAGTTTCATCCTTAATACATAGAGTTTAGATCTCTGTGCATCAGACTTTCATGAAAGGTACAGCATATTTGTACACACTTTCCAAATTTTAATCCAGATACCATCTTGTGTCCTACCCAAATATTGTATGCCATGTCAATTCTTTTAAATAATATTTACATTTAGCACCTGCAAAGATAAGACTATTTTATGCAGAATCTTTAGGTTATTTCATTTACTGCTACATGCCCCTATTATAATTTTTACTCAATGGATAGTTACTGGGGTATCAAACTAAGTCACATTTGGCATCTAAATCATGGACTGGAATCAAAGTTTTGAGGTAAAAATCATGATCAAGAATGCACGTTGCAAAAATAGTAAATGTGAAACTAACCCATGCATTAACAAGAAAATAATAAAATTACAGCAGCCAAAATTTCCAGTTGTGTACAGGTAGTCCTTAACTTACCACAGTTCATATAGTGGCAGTTCGAAACTACAATGCCACTGAAAAAAGTGACTAATGATCATTTTCACACTTCCAACTGTTACAGCATCCCCATACTCATGTGATCAAAATTCAGATACTTGGCAACTGAGTCATATTTATGACAGTTACAATGCCCCACGATTATGTGATCACCTTTTATAAACTTCTGACAAGCAAAGTCAGAATAACAGAATAACAGAGTTGGAAGGGACCTTGGAGGTCTTCTAGTCCAACCCCCTGCTTAGGCAGGAAACCCTACACCTCTTCAGACAAATGGTTGTCCAATATCTTCTTAAAAACTTCCAGTGTTGGAGCATTCACAACTTCTGGAGGCGAGTTGTTCCACTGATTAATTGTTCTAACAATCAGGAAATTTCTCCTTAATTCTAGGTTGCTTCTCTCCTTGATTAGTTCCACCCATTGCTTCTTGTCCTTCCCTCAGGTGCTTTGGAGAATACCTTGACTCACTCTTCTTTGTGGCAACCCCTGATATATTAGATTCTAGAGTCTCCACATCTTTTTTACATCATGACGACCAAAACTGGATGCAGTATTCCAAGTGTGGCCATACCAAGGCATTATAAAGTGGTATTAACACTTCACATGATCTTGATTCTATCCCTCTGTTTATGCAGCCTAGAACTGTGTTCGCTTTTTTGGCAGCTGCTGCACACTGCTGGCTCATATTTAAATGGTTGTCCACTAGGACTCCAAGATCCCTCTCACAGTTACTACTATTACTACTACTATTGAGCGAGGTACCACATATACTGTACCTGTGCATTTTGGGTTTTTTTGCCTAAATGTAGAACCTTACTTTTTTCACCATTGAATTTCATTTTGTTAGATAGCGCCCAATGTTCAAGTCTGTCAAGATCCTTCTGTATCTTAAGTCAATAGGGAAGCCAAATTCTCTTAACAACTATGTTAATAACAATTTAACAACTGCAGTGATTCACTTAACAACTGTGGCAAGAAAGATCATAAAATCGGGCAAGAGTCATTTAACAAATGTCTCACTTAGTAACATAAATTTTGGGCTCAACTGGTCATAAGTCAAGGTCATAAGTCAAGGACTACCTGTATTAAACATTCAATATAAAAAGAACGATAGATAAAGGCTATTACAGGATGTATTGTGCAGTCATACTTTAAAGTATTTCTAAAAAGATTAATATAATGAATGAAATGTATTATCACATATTTTAAAAAGTAATATGGCTCTATGAACATCGCTTTTTAAAAAGAAAAGTCTATCAGTTATCTTCTGTTATCTGCTTACATACAGTACATCATGTACTGAATATGTATTGTTTTATCAAGAGCTTATAATCATTCTCCATCTTGATAAAAAAGAAATATATATATTTGAGTTCTAATCTATGAATTTTGCATTTTTTCCATGTATCCATATCAATACTGAAGAAGGAACAGGGAAAAGGTACCCAACTATCTATTTCTTCTTGGGAGGCAGCCTTAATCTTTTTAATGGTATGTGCTTCATAGTCTCTTTCCCCCTTTCCTCTGGATTTTCAGACATCATGTTTCTGGAATGGGCCCTCATAATTGGAAAAGCAGATCTATTTTGATGGTAAACCAATTTGGAAAGCAATGGAAATGTAGCCAATGTGTGCCTACAAGGCAAAAACAACTGATTTCTTACAAATGATTGAAACGTTATCTAATTCCCAAAATTAGATGACATTTATCTTATCAGCTTTTATCATTCTTCCTACAAATTTGTTTCAGCACTATTTCTCTCTCTCTCTCTCTCTCTCTCTCTCGTTTTATCATCAATCATTTGTGCGTCTGTGTGTATTTATGTGTGTGTATCCCAAGGGACTGATGATAAGACTTGATTTTAGATATGCATACATTGTTTAACAATAACTTATGGTTTAGGTTGTCCATTTAAACCTTTGCTGTTCTCTGCCTTGGAAATTTGTGCTTTGGTTATCTATTCCTCCATCGATGTTTCACATAATCATTATGTTGTTTTATCTTAATTATGATGCACATACACACCCAATTGCAAAGGATGTATCACGAGATATAAATTTATTCTTTTGTATTCAGGATGCTGTGCACTTCATTCCAGTACTCCATTTAAGACATGAGATTGGAAAGGTATTATGCTATACAGTATATATAGTCATATCTTAGTATCTTAAACATTTGTATTTCTTCTAATGCAATGCAAAATTCGTATGTTCTCTTTCTTACAAGTTTATGTGTAAGTTTATGATAATCACCTGTTTTCATGATGTTATTCTAGTACTTTAATTTAGAATTAAATGGAATAGAACTAAACTTTAAATGACTCATAACTTGAATTAGCGAATGTCAAAGCACTCAGTATTTTAAAATACTCTATTGTGCTTTTCTTTGCATACAAATAATGTTTGGAATCTAAATAATAATAATAACAACAACAACATATTAGCTAGTATATAAGGCATATCAGTGTATAAAATCTATTATCTAATGATAAAGAACTACACAGAAAGTACTCTACTAATGTACTTAAGAGTTGTGAACTTTTGCCAAAAGAATGAATCTGTCACATCCAGAAGTCAGGAGAAGGCGGGAAGAGACCAGCTTCTGTCATGCCAAATCCAGTACACATGCAGTACACTGGAAACAATCTCCTCCCATCATCTCCGAATCACTGGGCTAGTCTAGGATAGAGTTGCAGATAGGCAAAGCAGAGTTCTCACGCCACACGTACCAGCATTGCAGCAAAATCCTGGATGGCAGCAGCAGCAGGTGAGAAAGGAAGTTGGGAGAAAGCAGGAAAATGCAAGCCTCTGGTCTGCTGCATATGTATGTGGCATGTCAGAAACCAACCTTCTCCCACACTCTCCCAATACCTCCTCACACACACCCTGCCAGCACACAAAGCCCACTGGACTGCCCCCCATGCAACACACATAGTTTTTATGCCTGTTGGACTTGTGAACAAAACGAACATACAAAGAGCCTCCCAGAACATAAGCTGTTCATAAGCACAGAACTGTGTGTATACTTAATGACTTAAACTTATAGTTCTAGTTAAGCATAAAATAATATTTTACTAACCTAATTCTATGTATGTTTATTTATAATTCCCACTTTTCCTAAGGACCTGCAGTTTAACTTGTTTGACAATACCAAATGAAATGACATCCACACCAATTATAGCTTTACGTACCACAGAGTAGCTTGGCTTTAACCAAACAGAAACTCTTAATCTTCTCTTCCTTCTTTAATACTGAGGAGGCAATGCCTCTCCCACCTGCACATAGAGTTTGCTTTTTCTTCAAAGCTCAGGAGAATCCAGCAACAAAATCAATGTATGCATGTTCAGAGCATTTTTAGAGTTTTGTAAGACAAATCTTTCAAATGGGAACTAGTTTAAATGTTATTGAGCTGAACTTCGATCTGACAGAGTCAGCGAACAGCACAGAAACAGTTCACTTACCACTGCTCACACTACAGGAGGCAGCAATCAGGTGTAACTCTGTGCAAAGATAGCTGTGTTATGTGATATTTCTAAGTAACCCTTTATCCTACTAAATCCAGTAGTCATTTGTTTAAATAAACAAACAAATATACAGATATCAAGACATGCAATTGTTTAGAATATCCCCCCTCTTATAGTAATGAAGCTAAATTAAAGCTATCCTAGTAGCTTATACGTAATGCCAAATAAGCGCCTGGAAGCTTTATAGATCTATTTTTTAATCCTAGCTAAGCCGATCTAAATCATCCATAATTAATTCATGCAAATGGAATCAGAGGAACATCATTAAATTGTTGACATTTAGATAGAGAAATCAGATATGCAGTTCAACCTCATTTGACATAAACATCTTTCTTTGAGTGCAAAATTCCTTTGGATATATGGGAATTTTAAGTAGAAACATGGAGATACTCCTGACAGTGCTCTGAATGGGAAGGACAGTGATCACAGAGTTGCTAAATGCATATCAAAGACTCTCTGTAGCTTTGTGATAATGTAAATGGCTAGAATTCTCCCCGTAACTAAGGAAAACTTATTTTTTCTGGGGTGGTAACTTGCACAGTCACACTGTGGAATCTATAACAAACAGAGCAAAGCTATTATCCAATGCATAATTGAATCAAATGACATCACATTTACAATAATATAGTAAAAAGAATCTTATTTTTGGATAGCACAGTAATATTACAATCCATCACATGACAAGATGGACTTTTCCTGGCAACACAATTATAGGCTGAAATACTGTATCACTGCATCATCATTGCTAAAGCTAGTGAGAAAGCAGACAGAGGACACAGAATATAATGGGTAGTACAATACTATATTTGATATAAATTATATGCATATTTGTGCTGTATCTTTTTATCTCCTATACATGATTTCAAAATATAAATAATGTTTAAATTGTTCTTACATTTACACATTTGCATTTATTTAATAAGAACATTATTCAGGAAAATTGATATATGTATGATGTTTACACATGTATGGTCATAATGGTGAGAACCCTCATACTTATCCTGTGCCTCTCTCCCTCCCTCCCACCCTTTGTGTATGTGTGTGTGTCAGAGAGTCAGAAATAGACAGAGGGAGAGGGAGGGAGGGAGGGAGGGA
>QLTV01002657.1:2167684-2185184 GCA_003457575.1 Thermophis baileyi
CGAGCCCGGGTGTCTCCGAAGGCCTACCTTTGGAAGCCGAGAGCCAGCGATGTCCTCCCTTCGAACCGGTCCCTTCGGCCGTGGAGGCCACACCCAGTACCTTCCAGGCGCTTCCATGCTCGAGCCCCGGAGCGGCAGCAGACCTGTCCGCACAGGCCGCTGCCTCACCACCAACTGAATTGCGCAGGTCTAGTAGGGCTCCAAAACGCCCCGCCTACCTGCGTGATTACGTATGCTGGACAGCTCCATCCAGGAGGGGAGGGGTGTTATGTTCTAACTGTTTCAACTGTGTTGCATGGTTCCAACCAGGTCCAGCGTTTGAGTGGGAAAAAGCTCAAACGCTATTGGCTGGTCTGTCTGACAGCTCCCTATAAAAGGGCAAGCTGTCAGACTGCTCTTTGCTGGTTGCTTACACAAGAGCTGAAATAAAGAGCTGCTTTGGAAGTCTGTCTCCTGTCATCTCTACCCACTATCTAACACAAACTACTAACATACTGTATGCAGCAAAAATGTTTCCCTGCAATACTTTTTTTTCCATGGTATAATAACTTATTGCCTTGTAAATATGCTGACTACTCGGTCAGTATTTTCTATTGTTGGCAGTCAGAAAAAAAATCAAACAAATACAAAAAAAGCATAGCTTATAATAAAAACTGAACGTTTAAAGATGCTCTGTGGTATTGTTACTTCATCCTATAAAATGAGCTTGTTTTATTTAGGTAACACATCCACAATAAATGTTAATAAGGATTTTGTTTCATATTCCATTATTCAACACTCAGATCAGCATCAATGGGGTTTACTCACCCTCCCTAACACACACACACACACACACACACACACACACACACAACAGGGTCAACCTATATTACAGTATTTTATTTCTCTGGAAGGCTTGGTGAAAAACCTTAATTCAGGTTACTAGGCAACCCTGCAGGTGAGAAAATATAATGTTTGGCCTACTCCATCTTAGGAAAAAAACGTAGCGGCCTAATGCTTTCAAAATATACACTGGAAAACATGCACTGATAATTCTTTGCTACATTTTCCAAAGTTGAGGTCAGGTGAAAATAAATTGATGTTGAAAATAATGACAGAAAGAGAGGTACCACTGAGAGTTGGTGTGACTGGCATGTGATAATGTTAGCAAGATTCCCAGCATGTGACTGGACGATGTTGTGAAAAATATACTTTATGTGAAGGAAAAACAAGTTACAAAATGTAATTAGTTTTTGACACTTTTCATATGTTATTATCTTTTCATTTGTAACATTGCCTTGGGATATCAATACAAAAGTATAAATGAAACATTATTATTGTTGTAGGTCTAAAATAGAGAATGAGATAGCTTTATACTGCACATCTTTTTCATGTCCTTCTGAATAAACAGAATGCTCTATGCAAGCTAAAGTACTGTATGTAAGCCACAAAAAACCTATTTACTACAAAGAGAGCAGAAATTTCTTCAATATAATAATCCTGTTATATGTGATTATATAATTTTACTCTCAAAATAAGGAGCTCTGAAAATAAGTGGTCTAAAATGCTAGAGGTTAATATGCAATTAAAGTATAGCAGCCACAGCAATAGGTTTCTCATATAGCAAATGTATTTTTAATTTTTTTTCCATTGACGTTTATACCTAGAAGTAATTCATGCTGATTACTAAATACCCCTTGTGAGTTCCTTTGTCTTCTCAATTAAAAAGAACAAAAAAACCCCACTTGCCGTTAGCAATGCATTTCATAAACCACCAGCTCTCATGCTTGATGAATCATTCTTATTTTATGCAGTGCTGCATGATAGAGAACTGAGATAAATAAAATATTCTATCCACAAGCTATTCAGTACAATTTATCTTTAGCAGCTTACTAGTCCATTGATAATACCTGGCTTGAAGATTGCAATGATCAGATTCGGTTTTCATTTGAATCAGGAGCAATCGGAGCACTATAGTTTTTAATTTACATATATTAGTGAGGTTCAAATGTGGCAATAGCTACCAGCAAGTTCTCTTGCAGACTGAATGCTCACCTTCTATAATGGTTTCCCTTTAGCAATTATTCACCAATGAAGTAACCAGATAAAAATGAAAACAAAGAAGGCAGAAAAGGAAAATCATGCTAAAAATGCCATCATTTAGATTAGGATAATTATTGCAACAGAGAGAAGGTCATGTTTATATTAGTGATTTCTTGTAAGACTTCCCTGTATTGAATTCCTAATGCTACCCTTTTCTCTTTGCTACTGCATTGTTTTGTTTCCTCAGCTTACTGGAGTTATGATACAGGGCGCCTTAAGATATGTGAAACAGCATAGTAACCCAGATATTTGTTGACATCACCTTGAAAAAAAAATGAAATTTAGAAGCATCTGGTAAACACAACATCATTATCAAAACATTATTATACTACCCTGAACGTTTAGCAAAGCCAACAGGCTTATAATAAATACCTCTTACAGTTACATCCCTTTTATTCTGACCACAATATTGAGCCTGAATTCCCAGCAGCATCATTACTAGACATTTTCTGCCACCTTTCTAAATCTGAAAAGCTTCCTACATTTAGTGAAGATTAGGTAATGCTACAAGCAATCAATAATGGCTATCAATTCTATACCTTGTTCAGAAGAACCAGCTGATTAAAACTAAGTTAAAAGCAAAGTTGAATATAATTTAAACCTAGATGCTTTCCCAAATTGTATTTTCATAATAAATAGAATTTTTACACATGCATGCACTTGGCCAGATGCACATACAGAAAGAATCACCTAAAAATGAGAAAAATGCTTAGCTAGGAATGACATCCTTTTCTTGACTCTTACATAGATCAGAGATAGAGGAAGAAGTCTCAAATAATGAATAATATATGTCAGTCCAACTGTGATTCTTTTTCAAGTATGTCTTTTGTTTATGGTACCTCTCATAACATTTTACTTGAATTCTCTTCTTGCTAGTTGTTAAATATATTTAAATATATTTTTACAGCTTTTAAGGAAAAGAGGAAAAGATCTATTAACTAGAATAGACAAGTTGATATTTCTACTTGCAAATATTTCAACAAGAAGGATCTAAAATGGCTTCTTCCTATATACAATATAATCACATCAAATAAGCATAATGTAACAATAAAGGACATTTAACAATAATCAATAATTGAATACTAATTTAGAGGATTTGAAAGCAATATATCCTTTGTAAAGAAGTGTGTCCAGGATATGGATGCATTAGTCCATTCATTTTGCTGAGATAAAAGTTAAGCTATGATTTATCCCACTAATATAATATAAATTAATCTTGGCGATCATATATTTCCCTTAACTTTTCTTCCACATAGCTACAAGGGTTCATTAACCACTTTTGTTTTTATTCTGAATTAACCAAATCTGTTCTTGTGTAATTGTAATATTAAATTTACTATGTACTATTATTAATCAAAACTTAGTTCGGTTTCCTTATACCAAGTTTAACTGCTGCTGCTAATTTAAAATAGAATCAACAATTTGCAGTCATGCCTAGAAGAGTAGCTAACAAATCCAAGAATTGTTACTGTAATGCTAAGTACAGTTTACCACTACAATGAAAATTCTTTCTTAATTTCTACTATCATATTTCATAGAAGAAGTCTTAAGATATTTCACAAGAACATAAGAATTGTCTTGCTGGATCAGACCCTTGGCCCATCTAGACTAGTAAACTGTTCTCACAGTGACCAACCAAATGCACAAGGAAGACCCTTAGTATCCCAGCAGATGGCTTTAAGAGGCAGTTACACTACTATCAAGGCTAAATCCCCATGACTTTCATGAATTGATGCAATCCTTTCCTGAAGCTGGTTCAATCCTTTTTTGAAGCCCCCAATGATTTTTTGAAGCCAAAAATAGGCTTAACGGGCTTATACGTAATAGAATCCATGGAAATAACATTCCCAGACTATGTAATAAGGAATTGTACAACTATAGCAATGTCAGAGGCAATTATACGTTAAGAAATAACACAAGGTAGTCCTATTTTAAGGAACTCCAGTGGATACAGTCTGTCCTACTGCATTCTTTTCCACATGGCTTACAGTTAGGTGGTTAAGGCTAGAAACCAGGAGACCATGAGTTCTAGTTCCACCTTAGGCACAAAATTACCTGGGTGACCTTGGTTCAGTCAGAGTACTGTCCTAGTCCTAGGAAGAAGGCAATAGCAAACCACTCCTGAAATCTTGCCTGCAGGAACTTACCTAGACAGCCACAAAGAATAAAAAACTGACTTGAAGGCACACACACATACATACACATATTACTAGGTATCTGGATGAAACGCATTGAGAAAGTTTGATAACATACGATCAAAATTTCACTATTATTTTTAAAAAAAAGTAAATAGAATATACATATGCAATTAACACTTCATTTCAAAATGTAAATGTTAACACCCAAAAGTTATTTTGTACAAAAATAAGTTGGTTTATCAAAGTCAACGCTAATTGTTCTTTCTTTCGAAAGTATCACAGAGATGTCATAGAGAACTATTTCATTTTAGTACTGCTACCTAATATCACAAGATGCAGCACACCTTTAGAAATGGCTCCAGCTAGGCACACATGAAAATATGATAGCTTCTGTTCTTTTTCTAACTAGACAACACTATCACAAAAATATTACTTCTAACCATGAAATGTATTTTAGAATGTACATTTTTTTAAATTCAACCTCAGTACTACTAATGCAAAGGTATATTTTGGGTAAGTTTCTTCTTCCTTCAGTCCATGTGACATCACTGTCTTCACACCTATATAGATGGCTACAATTCTATAGCTATATTTTCAATTATTTAGATTGTGAGTAACTCTGTCATATGATACCTGTAATTTTCCACTGATGCCATTGGTTATGCGAATTTGCATTATAAAAAGGTAGAAGAAAGCAGGGCAGAATGTCACCGTTTCCTCTTTATACACATAAGAATTATATTCAGAATCTCAAAGAATATGGCTGCTATTACATTATATAAAACCCAAGGTAACAATTGTAAAGGCTCAAGGTCATCCATTTTTTTATTTCAGCAGATTCATTCTTTGATAAGCATTTCCAATCAAAGAGCGTATTTATATTTATATAATATTGTCTTGAAATACAGCTTATTTCTATTACACCTCCTTCTCTTAACAGCCAGAATATTACAGAAATACAAGTAGTAGCACCATTTGAAATTGAATTACTACAGAGTTTACACCATACAATTCTGACAATTATCAAAGTCCATTAAAGACAGTATGAAGTGTTGATGGCTTATATAAATTATTTGCAGCAGTGTCTACTCAAGGTCTTAGGCAAATTTCCATTTAATTAAATTGTGAGAGATCAGGTGGGATGAAGAGAGTCTTTCTTTGTTTCTATATTTGTTTCTATCTCTATACCAAAGGCTGTATATTGCTGCCTTGCCTTGTATTCTATCTCAGTCCATTGTTCATTATTGTAAGATCAGCTGACTTCAGATTCTAAAATAACCCTTGAATGTATGAAAGATACAACTCTTAACTTTCCTGATTATCCTAGGTTTAGGGGAGGGAAGAATTTGACAAATAATCCCACTGCCATTGTGTGGTCATTACAGTGTCGTACGAGTCTGGACAAGTTATTAGGTCAGACGCTAACTTCCTAAGTAGAAAAATGATGTGGTCGCCTTTGTCCTTTCTGCAGTAATGGCTGGAGTCAGTACTAATTAAGGGCCTGCGGCAATGTGGTGCGAGAGAGGTCAGAGACTTCTTTCTGACACCTAAACAGTGCTCAGCTCAAACGAAGTGCCCCTAATCTGAAATGATGTGGTATAGAGCTGGCCTTTCAGCTCCACTGTATATTTAAAGGAAAATGACAGTTAATGACAGGGGTGTCAAAAAGAGCAGATGGAGAGCCTGGAGAAAGCATAGCCCTATGGAGGGGAAAAAAATCTTCCTACAATTAATTGTTGTATCTAAGTA
Source organism: Thermophis baileyi (assembly GCA_003457575.1). Classification (NCBI taxonomy): domain Eukaryota; kingdom Metazoa; phylum Chordata; class Lepidosauria; order Squamata; family Dipsadidae; genus Thermophis; species Thermophis baileyi. Next base: position 2,173,654 of record QLTV01002657.1, read on the forward strand.
TAAACATGCACAAATAGAATTCTCTATCACTTGTGTACTTCTGGAGTAATGTAGCCAAGAAGCCCACATTATTTACACTACTGAAATAATTGCTTTGGATAAGAAAGACTGAATATTATTTTTCATGCGGTATGGGGGGAAAGAACTGGTTCCCCTCCTCCGCAACCGCCAAACTCCACGTTGCTTTCAGAGCTTGGCTGCTGATCTAAAATGCAGACGAAAATTAACATGTAGTCAACACTGGTTCATGGTTTGGATTATGTTGGTAATTATTTTTTTTAGCCAACTCCTACTTCTTTAAAAATAGAAAACTTGTAAATGATACAATAATATTTAAAATGGAAACTACTACAACACATTGTCAGTGAATCACTGACAATCGAAAATGGCTGACATCGTGTTTATCTCAAATCAATTAATCATCAATGCATCTGATGAAGCGAGTTGCTGCTCACAAAATCTAATAATGAAATTTGTTAATCTGAAAAGATATTACCAAATTTTTGGCAATCATATACTAATGTATCATTCCTACATTGTGTTCACAAGGATTATTCCAAGCATTATGATTCAATGTAGATAACTACACCTCTGCCTATTCACTTTGTATGTAAATATTAAATAAATGTATTATTTATTATTAAATTTGTTTTCCGTCCATCATGCCACAAAGAGACTAAATAAATAAATATTTTCTGAGACAAATTACAAACTGAAATTTGAACGTACACTATATTGATACTGTATGTATATATTTTATTTTAAAATGAATACTGATAATCTTCATAATAGATGTTTATACTACATAATTAGAAAATAATTATTTATAAATAAGAACATTTTCCAGATTTTGCACTTCATAGTATCAAGACATTGGATAAATGAATGCAGAGGCTGATATATACATATAATTATGCTTTCTTAAATGTTTGTTAATAATAGTTCTAAAAATGTTAAAAATATGTTCACAAGTTAAAGAAAAATATTCAAGAATTCAAGTATACTTGAACGTAGTAAATATATTCTTTGCAATAGAAATATGTCCTTAACATATGAAAATCTCTTATCAACGATAAAACAATTAGCTCAGATGACTTTAAAAATAAGGGTTTTATTAACAAGCATTTTATCAGGTAGAAGCAAAATTAATCAGTTGCCATCATTAACCAGATGACATCACTCCTGAAAGCTGCTATCTTCTCTTTCCTTGCCAGAGATTTCATAGCGGCTTGCAATAGGAGGAAAATACAGTAGAAAAATTACTCCTGTTGAGTAAGAAGCCCTGGAAGTCTTTCCCTTCCCAAGATTACACTTCTAATATTTTGATCCCTGGGGAGGAGAAAAAAAGGTCCCAATCCACCATTCCTTAAATTCTATATGGTATTTATTTTATTTGGCGTATCAATCAACACATTTCAGTTATTGTGATCTGAGCAGTTCGATGACAAAAATGTCATTGAAAATTATGAAAATTATAGCCAACTATCTACATGTCAAACTTCAAGGACCTTTCAAAGGTTGCAGCCCTGGTTCTCTAGTAACTTACAACTGAAAAGGTATTACAGTACCGCAACATAACTCCACTATTGCATCTGTATTGTTCTCCAACTTTCAGTTCAGCAAAATGGACCAAATGAGTCTTAGGTAATTGATGAGCCTGAATGAATTATTCAATGTGAGTAATGTATATCTTACAGCAAACTGAGCTACTCACAAACTGTTTAGATCCCTGTTCAGATTACTACTATGCCTTTCCTGCTTCCAGGTCACCCAACTTAATCCATAATAACATCCTTTTAAAAATTAACATGAACCTGACAATGATCACTGCCTTGTATAAGGAAGAATAGTTACCAAAATCTCATACCTCATATTACACCTAGGTTTATTTGAAATCCCTTTAAAAAGGAATTTTAAAATCAGAAATGTATAAATAACAGATCTGCAGTTATTCACCTTAGTTTCAGCACAGTAATCTCATTCTATCAGGGAAGAACTCTATGTAGGTTTTATATAGATTCCAGCAATAAATTAAAATCCATGAGATACGTACCCCTTTTAAGAATGTTAGAATTATGTATAAAACTTTGTAAACCCTTGGTTTGCCAGTGAATGTATGGAAATTACAGTTAAATTAATCTAATTTAATCAAGCTTTATGCGTTAATAAATCTGGCCACCAGTGTTAACTAGTTTATAAATTGAATTTTTTAATACCACTCTGATGAAAAACAAACAAAATAGGTTAAATTAGACAACTGGTAGAAACCCAAAGCATCAACGAAAAGAACTTAATTGTTATCCAATGTTATAAAGATCCTTCCTTCCATATAATTTGGCCAAAATACTAATAGGAAAATAAGATTTTAATGCTCTTCTGTATGTCAACAGCATTCTAGTTCCACTGTCTTGACATTAAGAAAAAATATAAACCAAAGCATGAATTTATATTGTATGTGGATATTGATGTCATTTATATTCTTGTCCACTATAGAGATCTCACATTATCAATCAAAATAATTTAATCCAACAAAGGCCCCTACAAGCAAATCCAGGATGTGTAAAATAACATTTGAATATGAGGAAAACAAAGGTGATGGGGGTGATAGTTATCTTAGGAGCAAAGATTGCTATTTATCTAGTTAACATAAATTCCTTGTTTTCATGCAGCCAACATATTATTCCACATTTCACATTTGCTCAAGCACAATGATTACAAACTACTTTCATCAATAGAGTATGGGAATAGTTGATTTAGAATAACAAAAGTTAATAATAATGAACTGAATTCAATGCAATAATTTATTTCTGCGTAAAGTAATCAGGATTATACTGTTAAAGATGTGGGTCTTGTGTCTTACAAGAAATATTTGAAGCTACAGCATATTATTACTATAATTACACTATAATATGCTTCAAATGCTTCAATTAGGTCTATAAAGAAGTACTTTAGTTATGCCTAAATGCTAAAGCTGCAATTTAAAAATATCCCTTGAACGTAGGGATATTTGCTCCTAAGTAAAATATACACAAAATTGATGTACATTGACTCAGAGCTCCCTCCTTTTAAATTTTTTCCAGCAGTTCATACTTGTGAATAACTTGAAGGTTTTTTTTACTATAATGTCTCTGCTTTCAGTGAACTAAGGTATCTTTGTAAAGAAATCCTTAAATCTGAAGACAAGAAATTATTATGTCCTCTACATTAATATAGTAAGTTAAAGTTTTGTTTTTATTAAGGATATATAAGACATGTAATTTTGAATTATTAAAAAGCTGCAATTACATCAAAAATGTCTTATGTTAAAATGTAATATTCAAGTTCCTAGTTCTTGCCAAGACTCACAAAGATGTAGCAGAGCATATCTTTTATTTTCAGTTACTTTAAAGCATGTCACAAGGAATCAATAGATAGCTAATAAAATATCTGGATTAGAATAAAGTAAATAATTCTGATAGTGAACAATCAACATGATATAGACAATCTGTTTGGCAAGAAAAAGCCAATACATTCAATATAAAAGAAGCGTTAAATACATAACAATAACATTTTATGCTTGTTTCTTTGAGAGTAAGTTTCACTGTGTTCTGTACAATTAAGCTTAGCTATAGTCACAGAGTACATTTATTTGTATTTTTGAAAACCAAATGTGATTTAAAAAAACCGTTGCTTTGGAAATACACACATTTTTCTAGCTCAAACATTGCTGTTTTTTTTTTTTTACATTAAAATAAGGCCCTCTGATGTTTAATATAAAGGATAAATCTTATTCTTCTTGTACATATCTGACTGTTCTGAAAATAATTATAGAGTACAGATTTGATTGTCAGTCATGTGTATCTATTCCACTATGTGAAAAGAAAAGTAAAATGGTTGCCTATACATTAGCACTTCACCCATGGCTAGTGCAATGACAAGATAGATTAGGATGTATATTAAATCTTACACATGACTGCTTTTCTGTATCAAGATAAAAAATACTTGCTCCTATATATATATTAGGGGCTATTGTTGGACTGATATCTACATTAATTTTGACAGAATGTCAACAGTTTTTACATTTTCTAAGTCAATAACTAGCCTAAAACTCATAAACTTATCTAACGGAAATATTGGCTATATAGTTGTACATTCATGAGTATGAAAGTAAACATCTACTGTACATTAGTTTTTAAATTTTATTATTAAGAATTATAACAGAATTTTAATGTCTTGCTTTTTAAATTATCAATCTACACCAACATTACAACATATATATATTAATATGCCTTTTTTATACTATCTCATTTATCAGACAATAATTCAAATAGATAATAGATATGTTATAGAAAAAGAAAAAATACAGAGAAAAATATTTATAGCAGAATAGTTATATTTTTTTTAGGTCCTTGGCCCAAGAAATTTGCTGGGTTTGAGTTTCATTTTCAGAATCTTTGCAAAAAACAAGCTTGTTTTGCTGACCACTTGAAAATGTCACATATATTTTTAGATTAAAAAGAAAGCTGTATTTTACAATGATACCTTTACTTATTAAGCTACACAGGAACGGTTGGGTTAAGTCCATACTCCCTTCTCTTGACACAGAGCATAGCAGAATCTGGCACGCTTTTCACTCTTGTGAACCACAGTTTATTTAGAACAGGTGTCAGCAACCCGCGGCTCCGGAGCCGCATGCGGCTCTTTCACCCCTCTGCTGCAGCTCCCTGTCGCGACAGAGGGATGAAAAAGCTGTCGCACTGTTGTGGTGGTGGCGATCGGTGGAGCCTTAGTGCGGGAGCGAAGCGCTCCTGTATTTGCCTTTGCGCGGCAACAGGATTCCGCCTTTGTTGTGGAATTTGCTGTTGCTGCCAGCAAAGAGGGCTGGGAGAGAACGGCGGTGGTGGATCTTGCAGGGTGGGGGCCATCCCCCAAGCCTGGCTTTCCTCCTTCCTCATCAGTGGGGCCAAGAAAAAGAAGGGGGCGGCATGGGGAAGCGCTCCCCTCCCCCGGCTGAGCGCCGAGCACAAAAGCCCAGTGGGAGGGTGGCTGACCCGGCAGAAGCACCCCCATTGGCGAGTTGGATGGTGGAGAGGCCTGGCCCAGCTCTCGCAGCTGTCCCACTGTTTGGCACCTCCAACGCAAGCTACCACCTTTGAAATGCGCTGCGCCTTTGAGGAAGCCGGGCAGCGATGGCTGGGGCCATGGGGGGGAGAGCAATGGAGGCATCAGGTATGCTCCCCCCCCTTAGCAAGCTGGGCCTGGAGGAGTGCAGAGAGTTGCGGGCCGAGCGCTGGAGGGTCAGAAGGTGTGCTCTGACATCACCCCAACACGTGTTTCCAGCACGTACTCCTCTGTCCTGAAGTGAGATTAGGGGGGTAGGGAGCAGGGAACAGGGGGAAGAGTAGGGGAGCTCCTATGAGAAGCCCGGCTGGCTTTCCTTTTGGCGTGGGGAGGGGGGGAAGACGCAATACCTCCTCCATGGCCTGCCCACTGCTCTCGCAGTGCCTTGCGCAGCACAGTGAAAGCGCACTTCACAATGGAGGAGACTGGGTCCTTTCCTCCTCCTGGAGCCCATTACGACACAGAGCCACAATGCAACCCTGCTCCACTCGCCCCTGGCAACTCTCGGGGCGGAGAGCAGGTCATTCATCCCGCACCAGCAAAGGCCGGAAGTAGCCACCCATCGTTTCCTGCTGCAATCGGGCAGCGAGAGAGAGACACAGATTCTGCTTGATTTGGCTCCATCTGCTCCCTCTCTCCACCTTTTCCCAGTTTTGCAAGGATTCAGCAGACACTGCCTTGGTGATGGGGGGGTCATCCCGTACTTTGCCTGCCAAGCATTTTCGGGGCCGCCCAGAGACTATATTTTCTGGCCACTTTGGACCAAGTTGCAGGATGCGTATGCGTGCCTGTGTGAGTGTGCTGCTGCTTGGGATGATGCTTCTCTGAAGTGCGTGTGGCGATCTAAGTCAGCAACCTCGTGGCACTGTGATGTAACAGCCTGACAGTCACTCCTTTTGCAATGCAAGGTTTATTTTTGTATCTTTCCAGAGACAGAGAGTACGTGGCCGAATTTCCTTAGTTATTCCTTGGGTTTGTGGGTTGGGAAGTGGGGGTGGGGAGAGGGAGGGAGGGAGGGAGAGAGAGAGAGAGAGATAGAAAGAGAGAAAGAAAGAGAGAGAGAGAGAGAAAGGGAGGGAGGGAGAGAGGGAGAGAGAGAAAGAGAGATAGGGAGAAAGAGAGAGAAAGAGAGAGATGGGAGAGAGGGAGGGAAAGAGAGAGAGATACCTGTTTCCCATAGAAAAGAAAACACCGGGAGCGACAAAACCTGGGTAGGCGTGGCAGGGGGGGTCATGTGACTGGGTGGGAGTGGGTGAGTGGATAAGTTGGCCACACCCACCCAGATTTTGTGGCTCCTGGTGTTTTGTTTTCTGTGGGAAACGGGTCCAAATGGCTCTTTGAGTGTTAAGGTTGCAGATCCCTGATCTAGAACAATATCATGCCTTGGAAGCAGCCTATCAATCAATTGAATTGTGAGATACAACGAAAAGCAGGGGGGACATAGCTATCATACTGGACCACACAAATAACATCCAGGTATCATACCCAACTCAAGGGCTCTCCACCAGGAAATTTCTAATATTCCAGTTTCCCAGTTTATATGATCGGAGAATTTATTATTACCAACTTGTGAGTAAATTTTAAAAAAGTTAAATATTGTTCTTAAATTGATTTTAAAGTTTCATTTGTTTACATTTGGTAAATTTGGGATCCAGGACTTTGTCATCTTTGATTCTGGATGGTGTGCACTGGCCCAGAAAGATCCGGTCCACAACTTGGGGGTTCTCCTGGACTCGTGACTCCTGCTTGAGGAGCAGGTGGCAGTCGCGGCTATGAAAGCCTTTGCACAACTTCATGTTGTGCGCCAGTTGTAGCCTTTCCTGGATTAGGATTCAGTTGTTCAATTGGTAAGTCTGAACAACTGCCTGACTCTTCATGAGACCATGGACCACAGCACGTCAGGCCCCCCCTGTCCTTCACAGGACAGGAAAACCTTAGCAGGAAGAAAATAGCAATAGCACTTAGACTTATATACCACTTCATAGTGCTTTCCAGCCCTCTCTAAGCGGTTTACAGAGTCAGCAAATTGCCCCCAACAATCTGGGTCCTCATTTTACCGACCTCGGAAGGATGGAAGGCTGAGTCAAAATATTTTCCTGCTAATGTAGCCTAATCTATTTGAGGGGGGAATGTTATGAATATTTGTTATACAAAAACTACAGCCCTAATGGTTGTATTTATTTCAATAAAAGCATCAAAAACAAATCCTCTGATTGTTTGCACATTACTTTATGTTTCAACTACAGACGTTTTGAATAACCTCCTTTAAAAAGTATTTTTTAGAACTGCATTATTATAAATCCTTTAAATATATGATATATAGATGATAGATAGATAGATAGATAGATAGATAGATAGATAGATAGATAGATAGATAGATAGATAGATAGATAGATAGATAGATAGATAGATAATGATGGATGGATGGATGGATGGATGGATGGATGGATGGATAGATAGGAGAGAGAGAGAGAGAGAGAGAGAGAGAGAGAGAGAGAGAATGTGAAGGAAGATTAAAGCAAATGTTGAGAGATCAATCTCATGACTATTCTATAAAGCATTTTGTATAATATATATTTCATAGATTATATTCAGCAAAGGATGCTAAATGCCAGAAAAAACAATATCTTTTGAGATCAGAATAGTTTCATATTTTCTAACTACAACTTTATGTTCTCTGTTCAAATAAGTTCAGTGTGGGAACTTTATTACTCTGTATACTAAAACCTATCACTTGTAAAGATTTATCTAAGTGTGAGCATCATTAAAATCAGTAGGATGTATTTCAATTTGTGTGTGTGCACGCCTCCTTTCATTTCTCTCTCTCTCTCTCTCTCTCTCTCTTTCTATAATAAAAACAGTAGTATATTTTTCTATGTGTGTGTGTGCACGCCTTTTTTTATCTCTCTCTCTCTCTCTCTCTCTCTCTTTCTCTCCATGTAAGTCTATATTTTCCTCGTAATTTATATAAATGGGTAAATTTATATATTTTTAATAAAAAGTACCTCTTGTTTATGGTAAGGAGAGCTGAGTGAGCAGAGGCCATTATCAAGTGCTTTATTGCAGAATAATTTTTTATTCTTAAATCATATTTTAAAGCATAGCTAAAAAATGCTCTGGCTCTATTTACAATTTGTGACATCCACATGTGGTTATGTACTTGGGTCACCAGACACTGTGTATGATTCCAAAACTAAACCTCACAAATCTCCAAAAATTCCTCACATCTATTATGTTTACCTTCTGCTGCTGATGAGCCTGCACAGAGGAAATTACAAGCAGTCCAGAGGATTTGAAAAGAAAAGAAGCTAGAAGAAACAATGAGCAAAAAAACAAAACAAAACAAAACAAAACAAAAGCCCTTAACTAAAGTGCTCATATGCTACCACTTAGTTTTTTGAGACTATGACTAGGAAAATAAGACTCCTTAAAAATAAGAATTTTCTTTTTAATTACTGATAATAGAGACAGACAGAACAGAAATGACTTAACAGAAATGATTCACCTTGATTTCCAGAAGTAAATCAGCCATTACATCAATTTTATATAGAAAAAGTCATTTTTATCTTTATCCCGTTGAACAATAATATAGGAATCTCCATTCAATGGAAAGTGAAGCAAAATTTGTTTTATAAGCAAACTACTGCACATTTTATTATCATCTAATACAAACAGAAAATACTGCATTGGCCAAATATTTAGTGATCAAAAATGACACTGAATTTTTAACATGCCTCCCCCACCTCAAAAAATGTCTCTCTTTCTTTAAGCCACTAATTAACTAAAACCAAAGAACAAATAGAAAAAGACTTGGAAAGATGACTAATTTAAATGTTTTAAACCTTGACTAATAAATAATTATTGTTAATTATATTGGCTTAGTTCTAAACCAGGCCTGTCAAACTGGCGGCCCACTGGCCGGATACGGCCCGCGTAGGCCACACCCACACCGGCTCCGCTAAGGCAAAAAACATCACGATATGTCATGATACGGCCCGCGATGCGAGCAGATTTGACACCCCTGTTCTAAACCAAGTCTCTTGTAATTCTTTTCCCTAAGACGTTAAAGTAGCCTCTCAAAAAGTTTTCCTACTGGAAATCCTAGAAGTAGAATAAAGCCAATACTTACATTAAAAGACTATTAGAAATGACTAAATCCAAAGTTATTTGCTCTTTTATGATAGAACCAATTTCATAACATAGGACTTACTACCTTTAAAATGTTTTTTTTTAATAGCAATCCTATGCACATCTAGTTAGAAATCCCTGAGTTCATAAATCACAAGCTAGGGAATATGCATATGATTTTGATTTTAATTTTCCAATACCCATTCATATTATAGTCAGTTAAACATGTAATACTAAACTAATATAGAACAATCTAAAAAGCATATAATAAAGTTTGCAATGACTATTCAGTTATAACAAAAAGATTTCTATCATAGTAACATCATTGGTCCTACATACTCTCCAAACTATTACTAGTTAACATTTTGAACCCTGTCATTTGTGTTATACAGATACTTAGCATTTCCATTACTATTATAATCTAACTAGGCAAATATATACTCTCTCTCTCTCTCTCTCTCTCTCTCTCTCTCTCTCTCTCTCTGTGTGTGTGTGTGTGTGTGTGTGTGTGTGTGTGTGTGTGTGTGTATTCATTCTAGAAGTTCCATTCTAACTGCTAAATTTACAAATATTAGCCACAAACTTTAGGAAATGGCATAAGATATTAAAGCCCTATTCTTACTATCAGAATTTCCCTTCATTGATATAACTTAGCTTATTAAATTTATTTATTTACTTTCCTTCTCTTTTGTCCATTTCTCATATTCCTCCATCGTTCTTGACTGTCTTGATATACAAGATGGACACCCCTTTTCTGAGAGATCACTGATAAAAAGAAAATTAGACCAGGTATGTACATTGTCCTATTTTGACAAGGTTCTATGTGAAACTAGACCTTTCAAACTTATGCATATCTCAACAAATTAGAAAATTCTATTTCTATCCAGAACTGAGTCAAAATGAAAGTCAATTAGCATATATAAGAGTTTTCACATCTGAGATGGAAAAATCTTCAACATTTTCTACTTTTTTTTTTCTTTTTTTTTTTGCTCTTTTGCATCCTGGTAACACTGAAAATGGTCTTTAGGAAATAAACTTTTATAGTGTGAAATAAGCAGATATATTTTCTATGTTTCATAGAGAATGTTAGAGTTAGAGTTCAAATCTATGATTTTCATTTGAATCACTAGACTCAGGTGTCCTCCGCTGGGCACCTCGTCCAGCCTCTGCAACTCTTGGCATGGTGGAAATAAAAGCAGCCTTTTAGTTCAAAATGGCTGCTGCTCTTCACCCATTTTTTTAATGTCAACTTTCCTGATCCTTCAAGGGAAAAAAGTTTATAATATTCACCAAAACAGATCAAGATTTTCAACTATTAAAATGGATCAAGTTTCAAATGTATCACTAATTTAAAATTGTTCCTGTTAAAAGACAGTGATAAATCGCTGATAAATGGTTCATTTGCTTTGAACTCTCTTTAAACTAATACAGATGTTACATGTTCTTATATATGCATTCCTATGAAGATAATAAAGTATGTCAAACAATAAGGCAGTGTTGAGACATTTTCTTCTATATAAATCTTACTTTTTTGAGGCTACGATCCTCTACAGGTAGTCCTTGATTTATGACCAGTTGCTTAAAGACCATTCAAAGTTACAACAGACCTCCCCAGAACTACTTACTATAATCTGCTTTGGCCGCACACCTCTGCAGTCATGTGATTGCATTTTGGGGGCTTAGCAACCGGCTCACCGTTAAAGCTGTTTGCAGCATCCCACAATCACATGATCCAAATCCGTAATGTTATTTGCTGGTTTCTGGAATTTATTTCCGGTTTCCAGCAAAAAGTGCCCATTGTGAAAATTGGATTCACTTAATAAAGCATTTGCTTAATAACCACTGCAAAAAGTTCCAAAAAATCAGTTCTGGTCATGTGATGTCCCAATTTATGACTGGAATGACTTACGACTGTAATTCCAAACTCAATTATAATCGTAAGTTGAGGAATACCTGCATTTTAAATCAGAATGGTTTAGTTTTCAGAGAAAAAGATATCCAGCTCATCCCTTGTGTCCTCCTTTCATTTTCTCAAGCATGGATGATGAAATCTGAAATTATTAGTTTATGTTTTAAACAGAAATTCAAATTGTGTCAGTCAATGTAGGCAATCCTCACTTAATGACCACTCATTCAGCAACAATTCAAAATTACAGCAGTGCTAAATAAGGGTACTTATGAAGGGTCAGCGTTGTTGCAGCCATCACAGTGTGACCATGGTCACATGATTGTCATTCAGGTGCTTGGTGATCAACTTGCAATGATGATGTCACACTGTACAGTAGTCACATGCTTGGCATTTC
>QLTV01002657.1:2190184-2205122 GCA_003457575.1 Thermophis baileyi
TTGTTTCTTTCTAGAAAAAAAAAAAAACCCTTTGCATGTTTTGTTTCCACCCTGAAACCTTTATTCACTCCCAAACAAGAATATATTCAGCAGTTGGATAATCTTCAATTTAGAAATATTTTCAATCCTGATTTAGGGCATATGTTGATCATGATTGTGTTCCTTGTAATCATGAAGGATCCTCAGATTTTAATTCTGTAGTTCACAGCTTTATTATGATTATTCCCTTGCTATACCAATATAGTTAAATATTTGCATTCATATTCATTCCCAGAATGATTTATAATAAACATTTTTATTGCCAAAACAGCTTATCATTTTTTTCTATGTTCTCATCTTACACTGAAATTAATATGCTCTTTGAACACAAACTGCATGTGCACTAAATGACCACTAATTGAAAGCAGAGGGATTACTAAGATAAACGTTTAAAGTTGCTATCATGGCCTAGCAGTTTGTATATCACATCAAAGTCACTTTTATTTCAGAGACGGATTTGTTTGCCTATCCACAGCTCTTACAATAGTCAGAGATATAAAGCAAAGTCTCTACTGGTTTTCACATAAAACAAATAAGCAAACAATGTTTATTTAGAAATAAGAAAAGTTCTAAGTTGCACAACCCTCTCTGTTAATAAAAACTGGATAATATCTAGAGTTCCAATATGAAGAACATACGATTCTTTCACTCTAGCAAGCTGTTCAGCCACCTAGCCAGTTTTTTTAAAAACACACTCTTGGTGTCAGTTAAATTTTTGACTAATAATGTTGATAGCATGTTTCACTTTCAGATAAAAATGTACTTTCCATATGTTTATACTACATGCACAAATACATACAAACACAAATGTACAATGAGACAAATCACAATGCCAATACTTATATTGTTTTTGATGATTTTTCTGTACAGCCCTGGAATAAATATTTTAAGGGCAATTAAGCAACAACATGCTGTGGATTAATAAAAAAAGTATAAAGCTATGTCATCAAAATATGAGGCCAGGAAAATATGTTCATATATAAGCTAAGGGAAAATGCCTTATTAACTAAAAATAGTCCTATTCTTATTATGCCTGTTGTTGAGTTCTGAACAACTCCAGTCAGATAACCAGATAAAACCTTCCAAAGATGACCTCAGGGTATAGTCAGATTATAAGGGAAAGCATTTGGTTCTTCATGTATTTAGGATCCATTTTTCATGTTATAAAACGGACCAAAACCAGAACAGTTCTTAAAATACCTGTGGAATGAATTTGCAAATTTTAGAGTATCAGGAAGATGTATTCACAACAATTGATAACTAATAACCAACAAGTTGGACAGTCCAACTGCATATCCCAATTAGTACCTGCTCAAAATAGTGCAAATACCTAAAGGCTGCTTAATGTAGGCCTCGCATATGTAACATTCAAAATCTATTGAAGAAGCTGGCTCATCATCCATGCTCATTTCTCTATTAGTGACTTTCAGGGTTTTCTGGAGACATCCAATCACTGTCCTAATATAACAATAATGAGACAGGCTTTACATCATTTCAATAATGGTTTAGTGATTTATGAAATTGTTATTATTTACTAGTGGAGAAATGGCATTAAGCAGCCTTTGGGCATTTGCCCTATTTTGAACTTATCAACATCTTTAGGCATTTACAACTGAAACTTTTCCAAAACCCAGGGTGATGCTCTGGACATATTCCTTACTAAATGTGTAGCTGCCATGCCAAAGTCAATACAGTTATGAGCTAGTTTATCCTTATATCAAATATATTACACAGTGCTACAAGTCACTCAAAGTCTCAATATAGCTGAAAATTTTTGCTGGGTAACATCTCATGGCTTTAATGTTAATATCAGACAATTAATTATTTCTTCAATGATGCCACTGAGTATAATTAAACTTTGGTGAGATTCCTGTAGAGCTGAACATTCTACTTCTAGAGTATAGATATCTCCTTGGAGGTTTCATTGCTTTTATGTCCCTTGAAAACCAGGAGTGTGTAGTAGATTTTCTCTGTGACAAAGGATATATAAGAGCAATCATATCTATCACCCAAAATATTGTATTCCACAAGACAAATACATTTTTAAAGGGAATACCAACCCTGCCTATAGGAAAATCCATCAATCAATTCTATGTAAATCTAAATATCACCAGGAAGTGGTTTGACTCTACAACAGGTGTTATTATGTAATACCCTATATATAGACATCTATCTTTTTAACCAACTGATAATACCAATTTCAGAGCGTAACACATATGCATACATACACAAAGTTCACATAACCTACATGCAGTTCTCATGGCATTTATACATTAAAGCAGAAAATTAAAAATATTGGCAATTTTTCTTTCTATAAATTTTAGCTCTCATTCTATTAAAGTTGATAGAACAATTATGTGCAATATATTTGTTTACCTGGCAAACTATAGTGACCAGCAGTTTCTTAATGTCAATTTTTGTGGAATTGTTTTACAAATATTTTTGTTACAACTACAAATAAAAATTGAACAAAACAAAGTGTATAACTAAATGTTTATAATTGTTTGATTTTGTATTTGTTCTATTTGATGTTTGTCTTATTTTTTTTATTTTTTTACGTTTTCTTTTTTTTTTCTTTGCATTTGTATTTTGTATTTGTGTTTATTAATGTTGGAAAATGTTTAATAAAAATTATTTTTTAAAAAAAATTGAACAAAACAAGGTGTGTAACTAAAATTCAAACAAAACAAAATATAAAATATAACAAGCTTTGGTAACAACAGTTACCAAAGGACCTGACTAAAGCATATGTACTACTCACCTTGAGATTTATTGCAATTCCTATGTAAGAATAAAGTTAACCAACCTTTTCTGTACATCTGTTAATGACTCCAATAAACCCCCAAAATACTTTGTGTTAAATTAACATCATCTTAAGATCATAAACAGCTTATTATGTGCCTTGAGATACGAAGCTATCTTGATTTGTGATACAGAAAGCTCCAATTGTCTATTCCAAAATTCCTGCTCATTATTCAAATTTTGTATAACATTATTTTAATTATTGGTAATACTGAATTGTTGACTTAGCTTAAAAAAAACCTTTCTCTAATACTTTCAAAACCACAGGAGTTTCAGAGGCAGCCAAGACATCTGAACCAAAGAAAAATGTCTTAAGTGAATGTACTGCAATTCAGCTATTTTGTAAATTATATTTCTTTCTTGCAAAACTTTATTAATAGTTAAGTAAAAATAACTATTCCATTTTCACTAATATGATTTTTACCTGCCATTTTAAAATAAATACTACTCCAAAGTCAACATTTAATTTCTTACCCATTAATGCCCAAATAAATGAAACTGCCTTCAGTGTTGTAAATGTGAAAGAATTCCTGCTATGCTTAGAACTGAGAATCTGCCAGGATTCAAGAGTAACAAATGCCAACCTTCCAATTTTACTTATAATGGTATAACTTCCAATTTTGTTTCATTACTTTTCAGAAGTTAACAGATATACTCAGCAATATAATTTTAAACAGAAAAGCCTCAATTTTCATACAAAGTTACAGCTTTTGAAAAAAGATCAGTAGTTTTTGACCATTCCATAAGAACGTAATAAATAGCTTCTCAATATGTTTAAAATATCTAAGTGGAAAAATCCAGTTGCCCAAAATTGTTCCTGTCTCAACATACATTTACCAACTCTATCTGAAATCAATTTTTAAGATCCTCCTTCTCAAATAAAAATTTGTGACAAAAATGTTTATTGTACAAGTTTGTATGTAAAGCCACATTCCAAAAAGTTAGTGCATTCTGATCTGTACAGTTATGAACAGATATTATACACAGATATTATGAACAGTAATATTATATGTTTATTTTACGATGTCCATAATTTTAAAGTAATCTGGATCTGCTAGGATCAACCAGGTAATGCTGAAGTATGAATTAATGTTACATCTGAAGCTAGCGATTGTGTGAATGTCATAATTATTCAGGAAAGGAAACACAGCTCACTGAGTAAACATGAGCTTTGCCTGTAGAAGGACTCCAATTTAAAATTTAAATCTAGACTAGATACATAATAATCTGATCTGATAAGGGAAACTTCCTATTTCATTATTTGAATATACTGTATATGAGCTAGAATGTTATTCTTTTACTGTACTTCCACCAGTATACCATGGTATATCATTGTAAGCTATGGAAATATGAAAGTAATTATGAGTTATTTTGAAAAGTTGGAAAGAGGAGCTGGTAAATGAATCCGCTATGCTGAATTTCTCTTCACAAGTGCTCCATACAGTAGCTTCTCACAAGGAAATCTGTAATATTATAGACACAAGTATAAAATAAGGGCGTACTGTGGTATAGGATAGTCTTGAATATCTTCTAACTTAATTTATATAGACACTCATACATTTACATATATATATTCAGCTGACAAAAAGAATATTTAAATATTTTTTCTTCAATGTATTTTCTCCAAAAAATTGCATAACTGAAATTTATTTGTTACTTTGATTGCAACAGGCAGATAACTTTTTATTTTACTATTTATTTTACTGTTAACTGTTTTTGTTGTTAACATAGCACTATTGTGAAATAACATGAAAAACTTGTAGAGCCACATCAGGCATCACATCAACTATTTAACTGTGTTTATTTGTTAGACAATACCCATTTCCTTCCAGAGAGTATTAACATTAGATTGGGCATGGAAATGGGTGTAAAGCAGCAAGCTTTCACTGGTTCTACAATTTCCAAGAATTTTTTTTTAAAATATATAGAAATAATAATAAAAAATAATAGTCCACCAAAAATCCACATGCAAAATTCTGTCCAGAATCACATCTGATTTTTTCCATTTATTTCTTAATGTTAGTATTTAGTCTACACATCAATGTTGTTCAAACTTGGCAACTTTAAGATGTGTGGATTTTAACTTCCAGATTTCCCCAGCCAGCATGCCTAATCTGGGAGTTGAAGTCTGTACATCTTAAAATTGCCAGGTTTGGGGGGGAAATGTCCCACATGTATAATGGAATGTGTGAATGATCTTGGGGCATAAAGGAAAGAGATACTGCTTACGAACAATCAGACAAGGGAAGGAGGGCCCTGCAATCACTTTATGGTGAAGAAAAAAACTTGGAAAGAACCTGCCCTCATTGATCAGATGGTCAAAAGTGGAGGTGAGCTTGTACCTTTAGATTCTGTTAATGTAGCTTTAAAACAGGGGTTAAATGCTACTGGTTCGGACCGGTTCGGGAGTACCGGTAACGGACATGTGGCCTGGTTCGCCGAACCGGTAGCGATGGCTGGCTGGCCACGTCCCCAAACCGGTCCCCCGGTCGCTCACCCCTAACCTTCCACGCAGCCTTCCCGGTGGTCCCGCATGCCTGCTTGCCTTCTGAGGCAAAAACTCCCAACAATACCTTTGCCCGAAATGCCTCTCGTGTCTTTCGGAAGTGATTGGGGGGAGCAGGAGGGGGGAGCGTGCCCAGCAAAGGCCCGGAAGACCCAGCTGCCCCCTCCCTCCCGCCTCACCCTTCCTCCTGGCTGGCTGGCAAGAAACAGGGTGTGGACAGCCACCACGGCGCTATTCTACCTCCTCTGCAAAACTGCTCCACGGCTCTGCTCGCCACCAGCGGCCCAATGCAACGCCCACGGCTTGCGCGGGGCAGACCGCGGCAACTGGAAGGCCAAGATGCTGTCCGTGCAAGGGGAGAAAGGGGGGGGAGAATGCAGGCATCACACCAAGCAGCAGCCCCCCAAAAAACCCTCCCAGCAGGTCCGCTGTGCACCCCCCCCCCCCCCCCCCCCCGGGTCCCCCCCCCCCCCCCTTTTGCTTCCCCGGAGAGGCAGTCCTTTTTGCTTCGCTGAGACAGCAAGATGGCGGGTGGGGTGCCGGGCGGTCTCCGAGCCTTGCCAGGAAGATAAGCTGAGTGCCGGCCGGGCCCACGCGTGCTCCCGCCCACCCCTCGCTCCGGTTGTCTCCTGGGAAGTTCACAGGAAGTGGCGGCAGGCGGAGCTGGGCAGGGCGGAGCCACTGGTGCAGCGCCCGGTGAGGAAGGCTGTGGGCCTTGGTGGTCCAGGCACCTGCCCCCCTCCCCAGTCCCCAGTGGCGTGCTTGGGAGCCCCGTGGTGTTTCCCCGGATTAGGGGCTAGCTAACAGCCTCGCGGGAAAGTAACCCCCCCACACAAACCTTGCAGGTGGGGCTCGGAGGAAGCAGCAGCATCGGCGGCACTGGCAATGGCACCTCGCGGGCGGAGAGGCTGATGCAGACCCCACTGAGGCCACCCTGGCCAAGCAATTGCCATCCTCCCTCCCTGCCTGGCTCCAGACGTCTTCCTGCCCGAAGCAACCCCAGCCCCATTCGCTTTCTTCCTTCTCCCACCGCGAAATGAAAGCGAACAACGGCAGGGTTGCTTTGGGAGGTTGCTTCAGGCAGGTGGAGAGGGTGGGGGGCTCGGCCGTGCCCGGTGGCCCCAGCAGCTTTCCGCAGGTGGAGGGAACCGGGGGGACGGCGTCCCTGCAGCCGGTGGGCTTTTGGACGCGCAAAGCCGCCAGGGAGCCTGTGAGGACCCCGGATCCCCTTCCAAAGCCCGCGTGGGAGGCAGCGCGGTGGTGCCAAGCAGGAGCCCTGGCGGGTGCAGCGCTGGGTGGGATGGAGCCGCTGCTGGAGCGCACCTGCCAGGGAGGCTGGCCGAGTGCTCAGCCAGTCGCGGGCCTTGGAATGGCCGGGCAGGGCTTCCCCAGACCAGCTGCAGCCCCTGCAGCATTGGGTGGGGTGGGGGTCCGGTTGTGCAGTTGGATGCCCTCTCACCGCCCCCGCAGTGCCGGAGCCACACGTGCCCCGACAGCTCTGCACAGCAGAGAGGAAGAGCAGGTGGGCAGCAGGGAGGCGCATGTGGAGGCGCGTGTCCTGGCAGCCGTGGGGTGAGGTGGGCTGTTCCGCCCTCAGGAGGGAATGACCCCCAAATACAGGCGGGGGATGAGGGGAAGGCTTCGGCGTCCGACTGCCTCCGCTTTGCCGTCCTCCGGGTCAGGGCTGTCCGAAAGGGGCTTTTGCAAGAGGCAACTGGACTTTCTTGGTTTTTCCTTGAAGATGTTTTGCTTCTCATCCAAGAAGAATCGAAGAAGCTTCTTGGATCAGAAGCGAAAGGTCTTCAAGGAAAAACCAAGAAAGTCCAGTTGCCTCTTGCAAAAGCCCCTTTGGGTGAGATGCGTGTCCTGTCACTGGCAAAGGGTGAAAGCTCAGGGATTCCAAGCTCCAATTTGCCCTGGGGGTGGGGGGTTCCTGTTTTTCAGAAGGCCATTTTTTACTAGTTAAAAATGCTTCACAAAGTAAAAAAAAAAGTTGACCACGCCCATCCAGTCACATGACCCCCACCAAGCCACGCCCACCAAGCCATGCCCACAGAACCGGTGGCAAAAAAAAATAGATTTCACCACTGCTTTAAAATAAAGTAGATTTAGCTGACTTAGTCATGTTTCCTGTCTGCTTAACCCAGGAGGGCTGACAACATAATAGCTGCTGTAACAGCTATATTCCATTTCATTTTCTATCATTTCCCCCCGATATAATGTATAACTGTAATGCATATGAGATTTTTTCCTAGTGTTTAGGACACTATGCGAATTTAACAATATTTATTTATTCATTTTCTGCCAGATTTCATTGCTGTGTATACCATCGCTAATTCCCTGAAACTGGGCATACATTGTGTGGCATGTTCAAAAAGATACACACTACTTTAAATTATTGATTTCATAATTTCACAAAGCATCATGCTTTTAAAACTGTATTAAGATTTGTAATACTCTAAATGTTTTAAAGACGTATTCAGCTCATTTGGCAATTTGATTCTCATTACATTCTCCCTTACATTCTAACACAATCATAGGTAATTCATAACCTCCATGCTAACATTAACATTTGTACAAGGAATATCAATCAAAATTGTGATCATGGTTGCATACATGCTCCATGATAAAAACATCATGCAATGTAAGTCAATTGTGAGATTCAATCTGAATGATACTGAATTGTGTCTTGCTTTAGGATACATAAGGATGAAGAAATCCCAAGTGCACATTGTTTATGAATGTCAGCAACAGCAGTTTCTTCCTGTATTTCTAAAATAAAGCCAAGGACAGAATTTATAGCTATTTTGGAAGCTATGAGTATCAGTGTTATAAATTCAATCAGGTCTGTCAAGAGTATACCAAAATCAGAATTAATGTATTAATCAATTGTGGTCCCTTGAGCCCTTTGTTTTCTAGTGGCTTCAGTTATATCTTTTGGAAAAATTGAGGGTTGAAATCTTTTATAGTTAATTATTCTGGATTATTGTTTGGTTATCAGCCAAACTGCTGGGCCTACATTTTATTTAATGATTTCTTACTAGGCATTACACAGCCTGCAAACATACATCATTTGTCAATTAATGCCAAGAAATCCCATAAAAAAAGGTGGACGGGAATCACAGATCTTTTCTGATCTGCGTCACTCAAAATGCTATTCTTGGTAATCTAAATATGTGAGAAAAAATCATGAACTAAGTAAGAGAGACTGAATCAAAATCTTACCCGGGTTAGCAACAGTAATCAAACTTTAACCCAAATGCTGGTCCTTACCAGTTTAGAGATACATATACTGTATCACATATTTGAAATTTGGAAAGACAAAACTATAGAAGAGATTTGGGGGCAAAGTTGTCTTAATATCTCTTTCTTTCTTATTCATAGAACTTGATTAACTGTCCACCAGTCAAATTGAATCTCAATTAATTAATTTATAATAAGGCAAGTTAAACTGACATGACACATAGGAAGAGAAACCTCACTTGAATTCCAAAAACCTGATTTCTTTCTGGAAGCAATTTTCAATTCTGCTTCTAAAAAACTGAGGCAGATATTTTGTGCAATCATCTCACAGGAAAACTGCCTTCAACTAAGAGGAAGCCTTGATCTCTTGTTATGCCCACAATTACATGCCACAATTACATTATATACACATAGCATGTATGTGTATATACCATGTTTCCTCAAAAATAAGACACAGTCTTATTTTCTTTTGGGCCCCCAAATAAGCACCAGGTCTTATGTTTGGGGGATGTCTTACCCGCTTACCTTAGGATCGCTGCAGCTGGGCCTCCCATGCCCCGACACCTGTTGCACCACTGCCCGACTTATGTGGTCACTTGCAGTTGCTTGCGGCCAGACGCCACGTGGCGCATCGCACCGGTACCGCCACTCGGACGCCACATGGCTCATTGCACTCATGCCACCACTCGTGGCAGGATGGCACATGGCACATCGCACCACTGCTGCCGCTCACGGTAGGATGACGCATGGCTCGCCATGCTGGTGCCAGTCACGGCAGGTTACATGGTGCAATGCACTGTTACGCATGTGGCGGCACCGGCGCAACGTGTCATGTGCCACGTGGTGTCCTGCCATGAATGGTGGCACCGGTGTGACGAGCCACATGGCGTCCTGCCACGAGTGGCGGCATGGGGTGATACACCACATGGTATCACGCCACCAGTTGCCGCAAGTGGCGGCCGCAAGTGGCCACATAAGAAGTCAGCAGCGGTGCAACAGGTGTCAGGGCGTGGGACCCTGGCTGTGGAGGTCCTAAGTAAGTGGGTGCATGGGGGTGGGGACTGCTCTACCCCCCACCCCCGCCCTAGCTTGATTTTTTACACATGCGCCTCATCCCACCTCGCACAACTAGACTGTGGGTGGGGCTTAACTGGGACTTATTTTTGGAGTAGGTCTTCTATTAGGCGCAGGAGTGAAAATTGGCTTAGGACTATCTATAATATCTCATACATATGTGTATATGAGAAAGATCAAAATCACAAACACGGAAGCCAGTGAGTTTGAGAAATTCACTATATGTGCTTTGCATACCTATCAACATACATACTTTACCTTAGTATTCCAAAACTTGCATATCTCTGTCCTATCCCTATATCTTTAGCTCTGTATTCTTCCTCTTATCATATATGTATCAGTTGTTAATTTGTTGTTAAATAGTTCAAAACAAAAGCTTCTATGGTTACTGAGTTCACTTATATGCCTGTACAATTTCAACAACATGCAATGCCAGGCTTCTCTAGCTAGGTGCCTTTGAGATAGATTGGACTAAAAAATCTCAACAAGTTGGCCTTCTGACTTGAATGTCTATGGCAGGGGTGTCAAACTCAATTTCATTGAGGGCCGCATCAGGGCTGTGGTTGACTTCGGGGGGCTGGGCGGGTGTGGCCAACTGGGTGGGCCTGGGTGGGTGTGGCCAGCTTGACGCCACTCCCCAAACTGCTGGCATGTTTCTTCTTCACATTGGGTAGATCAGGCTGAAGCCACGCTGGCCCAATGTTTCCTCTTCGCATTGGGTAGACCGGGCCGAAGCGATGCAGGTAGACCGGGCCGAAGCGATGTGGGCTGGCTCCTTACATTTTCCAGGACAGCCCCACGGGCCAAATCCGACCACATCACGGGCCAGATCTGGCCTAGAGTTTGACACCCCTGGTCTATGGAGATTCTCAGTCATCTCCATCTCCATTTCTTCTATCTGGAAATCAATGAATCTGGACAACACAAGGTTGGTAGAAACAATATAACTTTCCTTTTTCAACATGGATTGTCTTTCTACTATCCTAAGAAAGCTCTTCCTCTCCAACTTTCACAACCTAACTAGTCATTCATCAAAGCACATAGTCAAGTAATAAGAGTTTGCATTCTCCTTGTTTTCCCCATCTACTTCCACATCTACAGAATTTGTAGCAGAAATATTTGTATGAGAAATCCCATTATTTCTCTAAAATATTTCTGACTTATCTTTAAAAATCTAGCTAAGCCTAAATATAATGAGGAGATTTTATTGATTTAGGGTAACCCTATGGCTTATAGTATTACCATAATATATTTAAGAATCCCTAATGTCTGGGAGCTTTTATGGTTTTGTCATTGCTTACCCTTATGTTGTATGAAGGGCACTCTTTTAATTATAATGTAGTTTTATAATACAATATGGGAGGATAAAGGGTAATATTGTGATTTTAAAAATAAATTAAAACAAACATGACAGTCAAGAATTCCATGCAAAAAAATTTAAACTAAACCTTCAAAAATGAAATTTAAATATATGACATTTTTCAGTTTTCAGAAATGCACTAGGAAAGCCAGATAAATATTAGATCCTTAATATACGTCTTTTTGGGGGGAGCTTTATATTGAAATACTTGACTGCTGCTAACTATTAACCCTAACTAAATTCTGGACAAATATAGAGGTGAACGGCTCAAAAATGCAAGCACATAATTGTGACTCCTCTGTTCCAAAGGCACAATGCTACTGAATATAGCACTGGATGCCAAAGTTAAAACCAACAATAACACAGCTGCAAATACCTGCTTCAGAATCCTAAAGCGATGCCTGAGGAAGAAGAAATTCCATATTTTCCATTTATCTTAGTAGTATGCAATCATCTATTCACTATCCTTACTTGTAGCCAGGAAAAAAACAGGAAATAGTCACAATTCACTTCATTCTCTGTGTAGGTCAGTGTTTACTGGCTTAGTGTCATCTGTTTCTATTATTAAAAAAAATAATAAAACATCGTTGTTTTTACATTTTTATGAGCTTGGCTGACAGAAGCACAAAGCTAGCAAAGAGTATTATGAGAAACAATAACCTTTTAGGAACCACTTCTTATTTCTTTTCATTTGACTTTTGATAATATTCATGAAAATAATTATTTGGTACAAAAAGAAAATCTATTATATTCATTCAGGCAAAACTCTCATTCTCTGAAATTGATTCTTAATTTTTTTTTTTTTTAAGACAGAGTTAGAGCATCTTATCTAAGTGCAAATGTGGAAATTCTCCTTGGATTGTAAAAGTCCCTTGGGGAAGGCTCTCTGATACCACAAGCATTCAAGACACCAATCTTTGTTAATCACTAACAGGTTAACATCTCTGAAAATAATACTGTCTAACAAGAGAGGAATGTACAAGTCTGGTTCTCATAAAATTTCAGGCCCAGGACAAAACATAGGAATCTGGTAGGACTACTACTTAAAATATATATTAATTAACAACACATTATCAGTCTGATAAAAAATATGGACTGCTATTATCTGCTTTGCAGATACACAATGGAAAGTAAGAGCTTTTAAATAGTCTTTCTATTTTATATTTGTGCATATCCACACACAAACACACGTACATATAAGCTTCAAAAATCAAGTCTGTAAAGATAAGCAACGAACATAAAACCAGAAAAGGGAAATCAAAGATACTGTCATTTTCTAAATAAGCATGAATCTTAAATTACTCAGTCAATGTACAAGATATGACGGTTAAGCTACATTTTATAATGACTATGAATTTATTAAACAAACAGAGAACATAGGCTACAGCATTTTTCCCCAATGGAATCTTATATATATCCATTCAGAAGAAAATCCAGCGTTCCATTGGGCTCCGTCTCAGGTATATGTACAAGATTGCAGCCTGAATAACTTGACCCATTCGGAAGTGTTCTTGTTAAGAATTTGATGGTACATGATATTCAATGTTCAAGGTACACTTTTCTGGAACTCATTTTTTTTTTGTTTATTTTTACAAATATTTAGGGTTTTTTATTTTTTATTTATTATTTAGTTTATTCTTTATTGGGCTAAATATTATTAATTTTACTTCATTTTTATTTATTTATCTGAGATACTTTTTATTTATTTGTTTAATTAATTTGTATAGTCACCCACTCCAAGTGACTCAAAATTTGTATAGTCACCCACTCCAAGTGACTCAAAATTAAAAAAAAAACACAATAAAATAATTGCTTGTTAACCTCTAACATAAAAGCCACTTTCCATTTATTCCTCTAAATAATCTGGCTTCAAAATGGCTGATCACAATTTAAAAACAACAATGCCGACCGCTTCTGATTTTTAAAGACTATTGGTTCTTTTAAGGCTAAGAGGCATGAAACAATATAGACAAAAATACATCTACACGCCATGTTATGATGACTACCTTGTGTTGCTAAACCTGTGTACTTTGAATGTAAACATTCATTCGTTTGTTTGTTCAAGTTTTAAGAGTTCTATATTTGGAAGGAAAGGTATGAGGGAAGGGATCTTCTAGTCTGCTTCAGACATAGAATTTCTGGGGTTGGACAGGACAATTCTGTTCTACCACCACTAGAATTAAGAATGTAAAGATGGCACAGGATTTATCTATGTATTTATTTATTAAATTTATATGCTGTCCATCTCGTGGTTTGAGGTGACCCACAACAGCTTGCCTTAATAAGCAACTGGAATTAATAATGAAGGAAACGGTATCCTTGCAAACAGGGTAAAAGAACAATTTAGTTCTGCTTGTGCCTAACTATTTTATCAAACCTACAAAAGGAAGAAATGTAAGACATAAAAATAGTCATTGCTTATTTAAATCTAGTCGTGATATATACTAAACATCGTGGAGGTTTATCAGTAGGGAAAATATATATATATAAGAGAAGCTGAGAAGGTAATAATTTTGTTCTTTCTGAAATGCTTCCTGAATTCATGGCTCCCCTACTGCAGAGCCCAGATGTTGTATTATATATATTAATAGTATGAATACAGGGAGAAATTTGGCAGGAAAAAATAATTTTCAGGCAAAATGTTCAAGGCTGTTTTTAAAATAAACATACCTAAAATCATCCCTAACTTTATGTATCTTTACCACTATAGCAGAACAATAACCAAGAATACAATTGATATTATGTTTGTAATACAAGTTGTTTTGAAAAATAAACATATAATTTTGTGTATTTTATTAAAAATATTCATTTTTGCTTCTTATAGATAGTATGTTTCCTTAGAATACCCGAAGAATTGTTTCTAAAGAAACAACAATTGCTCTAAAATCATAAATTGATCACTATTTTAAACATATACCAATCTTATTTGGGCCTGGACCACTCCAAAAATTCCATCTGAAATTATTCATGTTACTACTAGGAGTTATTGAGCCTAAAGAAATAAATGACACACGGTAATGCACCATTGGCACTTTTGAAAAAAAATCACAGGAGAATGGCAGACATTCTTCTGTTCTATACTGTTTCCCACCCAATGCAATCAAGGTTTTCTCCATTGGCAGAAGTATATTTCATCACAAATTTTAAAATAAAAGTATCAGAAATTTTACAGAAGTAATACCTGGACTTAAATCTACTTAAAAATTACAAAGAGTATTTTTTTAAAATATGCATAACACTATATGACCTTTTAAAATTTGCAAATGTACCTATTCCGAAGGATAAGAGAAAACAAAATAATATCTTTTTTTTTTTACATTGTATCTTTCAGTCAGTGTTGACCCCTGGTTACTGCCTAGAGAAGTCCCTGAGGTTTTCTTGGAAAGGTTTTGGAAATGGCTTCTCATTATCTCCTTCCTAGGACTGAAAGAAAGTGGCTGGCACAAAGTCATAAAGGTGGCTTTGTGCCAAAGACAGGACTACAATACATTGTCACCTGGTTTCTACCCTAGAATCTTCACCACTACAGCAAACTGACTCTTTTGAATTCTATTTATTTAAATGTTTAAGAATTTGTATAGTGCCTCTCAAAACAAGGCAATTTATAATAAATGCATAAATGCATTTAAATTCACTAATTATATATTTAAACTAAGAACAGAAAAGTAAAATATTTACTGTATGGCAATCTATTCAAATAGGAACTAAAACATAAATAAGATATATATATATATATATATATAGGTCTGTGGTTATTCGGGTTTTCTCCCGCGTGAAGTTGGAGATGTCATTGCAACGTTTCGACGAAGTCTCATTCGTCATCTTCAGGCTGATTATCAGGCTTGTGTCTTCAGCCTCTTGCTCCTAGAAGCAATATAAATATTTTGATCACATATATTATATAAAAACATGTG
>QLTV01002657.1:2205803-2253303 GCA_003457575.1 Thermophis baileyi
CCATTTACCCTAAAAATTATAGGAAAACACCTATTCTGCTTCCAAGCTTTTTTTTTTTTTTTAAGAAAAGATTCTTTAAATAAGAATATGTAGAAATATACCTTCCTTCCGATATTGCGGTTCTAATCTAGTCTTTATTGATTAATAGGAATAGTTTCTATTAGGATCCATACACAATCTGAGACTCTAGAAAGAGTGCAGAGAAGAGCAACAAAGATGATTATGGGACTGGAGGCTAAAACATATGAAGAACGGTTGCAGGAACTAGGTATGTCTAATTTAATGAAAAGAAGGACTAGGGGAGACATGATAGCAGTGTTCCAATATCTCAGGGGATGCCACAAAGAAGAGGGAGTCAAACTATTCTCCAAAGCACCTGAGGGCAGAACAAGAAGCAAGGGGTGGAAACTAATCAAGGAGAGAAGCAACTTAGAACTAAGGAGAAATTTCCTGACAGTTAGAACAATTAATCAGTGGACCAGATTGCCTCCAGAAGTTGTGACTACTCCAACACTGGAAGTTTTTAAGAAGATGTTGGATAACCAGTTGTCTGAAGTGGAGTAGGGTTTCCTGCCTAAGCAGGGGGTTGGACTAGAAGACCTCCAAGGTCCCTTCCAACTCTGTTATGCTATTCTATAACAATCTATGATCATACCTCTAGTTCCAAACAGTATTCTGTCTTCCATATTTTAATGAAAGTTAAATGACATGGAGTATAACATTCCCATGGAATAAAAATGTAAGATAGTGCACAACTGAAACTCCATTCCCTTTTGTATGGTTGTCACCATTGTACACTTATACAAAGTGGGAAGAGAGGAGAAGCTTGATTATACTGCCTAAAGCCACTTTCCTGTCTTTTTGGGTCTTCCCCTTAAGATATTGGTATTTATAAATTATATGGCATTGCCCACTGTATGCATTACTTTTCCTTCAGTGAGGATCTGCGTAGGTACAGAGCAGATGAGATGGTGAAATACTTTAAAGTTTTATTGGGAGCTTCATGAGAATAGAGCAACATACGGAGGAAAGGGATGAGTTTAAAGTCAGCCCTTAACACCAGGAAAAGACAAATGTGTTCTTGCATCCTATTTTGGGGGAATAACAAAAATGGAGTAAAAAAAGGTGAAACAGGTACAGTTCAGAAAAGAAAAAAGAAAAAGAAGAAGCTGAGTTTTTCCACACAAATAAAGGCATATTCAGAAGGAACTTCTGTGGTCAGGAATTCTAATGATCCATACTTAACCTATGAAATGTCTATTTTATTTCACTCATAACTGAAAACCCAATTGGTATTAATAGGGAGTGAGAGGTCCACCCTCAGCCACTATCTTGTGGCATGCCACACTCAGGGCTCAGGAGAGGCTTTGCACATCTAAGTTTTGTGTGTCAGTTGCAGGTTTTCCTGGATCAAGAGTCCCTGCACTCAGTTACTCAAGCCCTAGTCATGTCACGTTTGGACTATGTGCTCTACATGGGACTACTCTTGTAAAGCATTCGAAAGCTACAGCTGGTGCAGAGTGCAACAGTGCAAGTAGTTTTTAGGGCTCCTAGAATGGCCCAGGTTACACCACCACTACTTTGCGAGCTGCACTGATTGCAGTCTGCTTGCAGGTGCAATTTAATGTATTGGTCATCACCTTTAAAGCCCTGCATGGAATGAGTCCAGTCTACTTGAGGAACTGTCTCACCTCGGTGGGAGTGGTTGGTGGATGGTGCTTCATTTCTGGGGTAGGGCCTCCTCAGCCTCATACAATATATTAGGGGTATATCCCCCCATTTTTTAATTTTGCCCACTAGAAGGGGAAGGAAAGGCAAGAGTAGATGAGACAGCTATTCAAGATAGCTATCCAAGAGAGATGGATGGGTAAGTATAAGGATTTGCTATTTTTCCAAATGTAAGTCTATCTGGACTAAAGCAATAGGGCTGCCTCAGCCTTTTTCATTTCCTTCTTGGATGTGCAGCATGCTTTCTTGACATATGCTGTGTGTCTTCTTTGCTCCGTTCCCATTCTGACATTTTGCCTACCTGTCACAATTGGCCTGGGTTGGCATGATGACAAGGAGGCACACACTAAGGCAGGCCAAAAAGAAACACGAGGCTTCCCTGTATATTTAAAACCTCTCTTTGCCCTTTAGTCATTTCATCTCTTTTTGCCATTTCTTGATTTTTCTCACCCCATTACTGCAACATCTATTAATCAATTCTCCTTCAAACTTTCTTCCTCTTTTGTTATGAAAAACTTAAATGAATAAAGAGGGTTCCATTTCTGTGTCGTTTTAAGTGCGGTAGGCATTCCCTTCTTCCTATCTTCTAGGGCAGGTGGAGTCTCGAGCTTGGATAGTGAGATAAGAAAGAAGGAGATGGCTAAAGCAATATTGTATCCAAATGAAATATTATTTTAATTAAATTAAATTAAATTTTATTTTATTTTTAAAGGCAGCATATTCTTTCTTCTCTTGCAGCTTTTAAAAACTCACCTCACAGGGATGTTGTGGGGAAAATGGAGGAGGAAGGAGTATTGGATATGTTTGCCACATTGAATTATTTATAACAATAATAAACCCTGGATTAAAAAAATTCTAGATACTGAGAGAAAGAAAGAAAGAAAGAAAGAAAGAAAGAAAGAAAGAAAGAAAGAAAGAGGGAGGGAGGGAGGGAGGGAGAGAGAATCTAGATAATCTATAAATATATAGCTGTTATCTTGAAGCAGCTGAAGGGGGCAGAAATCAATCAAATGGTGAAATCGAAAGAGTGAAATTAATAACGATAAAAAATTTAAAAAGCCCTTATTTTATGCATTTATATACTTAAATTCGAATGAATAAAGCAAGAAAATTCTTAAATGTATTAACATTTTTTTAAAAAAATATCTTTTATATCCCCTCCCTCCCTTTTACATGATTTTTTTTAGATCGTGGCTCTAGGCATGTTATAGACAGGCAAATGTGCTTTGAATCCTTATTTGTAATCTCTCTACAGCTCTAACAATGATAGTCAAGCTAGAAATAATTTTCATTAGATTTCATTGAATCACCCCTTTGTATCTAATTTTGAAACAGTGAGGCATCAAAGTGGATCAGGTGCTTATAATTGTTTCAGAGATTCAGGGGGGATTTCTGTCTTTGAAAAGTTCCAAACTTTGGTCTTTCATACAGGATCACGGGATGGGGGAAAGAAACCCCCTCTGATAATGACATAAGCAAGCAGCTAGCGAATTTCATCACCTCTGTAAACAGAGTGCTTGGGGAGTGTCTCTTTTTCCTGTTATAATTTGTTTAGTCAGGTTTGCTTGGAGGGAGGGGCAGAGAGATAGAAATGCCTTCTCTCTCTTGTACTTTTGTGATTGTTCACATTTTCCGCAAT
Organism: Thermophis baileyi; assembly: GCA_003457575.1. Classification (NCBI taxonomy): domain Eukaryota; kingdom Metazoa; phylum Chordata; class Lepidosauria; order Squamata; family Dipsadidae; genus Thermophis; species Thermophis baileyi. The sequence goes on from QLTV01002657.1 coordinate 2,209,171, forward strand.
CTATTTTAACCTTCGCCTTCCTTTAGGTCAAGGCTATTTGTCCGATCTAAAGTACGGGGTCATTTTCTACATACACTGTATTTTCCAGCATTTTTAGTCCCCACTTCTACTTCCATTATTTTTTTCCTTGCCACCCAAAACTAAAACTAAAATAAAATAACACACCTGTTTTCTTTCTGCTTTCTATCTGTGCTTTTCTACTGAGTGAATCTTTTTTGCTGTATGAGAAGGTTGAGGCAATGTAGAATTGTGATGTGCATTTCTTTATACAAGTAGTCTTCGAGTTACGACCACATTGAGCTCAAAATTTATGTTGTTAAGTGAAACATTTAAGTGAGTTTGCTCCATTTTACGACTTTTCTTGCCACAGTTGTTAAGGATTCGTTGCATTTGCTAATTTAATAATATGGTTGTTAAGTGAATTGGATTCCCCATTGACTTTGCTTGTCAGAAGGTCACAAAAAGTGATCATATGGCCCCAGGATACTGCAACCGTCATATATATATGAACCACCTGGCAAGCATCTGAATTTTGATCCTGTGACATGGGGATGCTACAATGGTCATAAGTGTGAAAAATGGTCATAAATCACTTTTTTCAGTGCTGTTATAACTTTGAATGGTTATTAAATGAACTCTTTTAAATCAAGGACTACCTGTATCATGTAATGTACGGCTAGGTGTTGCTTTACATTTATTTATTTTATTTATTAGAATTTGTCAAACAAAAATGAGAACAAGAATAAAAGAAAAAAATACAATGACAGGGACGATAGGCACGTTAGTGCACTTATGCACGGCCCCTCATTTAATAAAGATGTATCACAGAATGTGAGGATTGTAGCACCTGTCTGAAGCTTCTTAGAGCAAGTACATCTTTTGCTGGAATCACACAACTGATGGCCACATGATCCCAGGAAACGATGCAGCTTCTTTAAAGTATTGCTGGTAAGTGTTACGTTCATTTCTTTGCATGCACCATATTTGAACCAAATTCAAAGAGCTACACAGCCCTAATAGATATGCAATAGAAATAATACACGCCCTTCTCAGACTTTTATTTAAACATGTTGCAAAAGCAGCACATGATTCATAATTCACAAGAAACAGCTAACATTGCCAATGAATCTTGCCAACAAGCCTGGTAGCCCAGAAAAGCAAAGAGTCAAATGATAATGATGAATTATGTGATCATTGCTTACTTTGTAAATAGTTTTTGAGTTTTTTATTTATTTTTAAGTTGGAATGTAACACCTTCTGCACAAAGTCTCTTTGGTGCTTTAGTGGACAGGAAAGAGGATCTATAGACTCCTCCTTAATTCCTGAATGCTAGCTGGGGAATTGTGGGGGTTTAAGTCCACAATCTAAAACGTTGCCAAGTTTGAAAAACACGGATTGAAGGAATCTATCATTTCTGCTATTTTCATTCAACTTTTTTTATCTGCTATCTTCCCAGATAGCTACATTATATTATATTCTGTTGTCAAAACTTTTATCTCATCTAATTTTAACTCAGTTTTACTTTTAAACTAAACTTTCAAATTCAAATAGAATCTTGCTTGCTTTGAATCTTAAAATGGATCTTAGATGTACACCTTTAATTAAAGTATCTCCAGTTTGAATTGATTTGCATCTACTATGTACCTACTACTCATGCATATTATATCTTGTACTGAGGCTTCTTTGTGTGACTAGAGTTGACTTCGCACTCAGTTTAACAGTAGACTTTAGTTATGTAGGCCAACAATCATAAGGCAGGTTTTCAATAATATTTTAGGAATCAAAGTGTTAATCCCCCCCCCTGCTCAGTTGTTAGCATTGATTGGTTGTGTTTTACAAGTATCCCTGGCTCAAATTCTTTCTTGGATGTTCTCAGATCTGTAACCATGATTTCAAAGTAATATAGCCACAGCTCTATTGGTGTACTTCAAATTAGATCAAATCATACTAGTCTCTTTGGATGTTGGGATGGAAATGAAAAGATGATTATAACAGCCAATGATTTTTTAAAAAAATAATCCATCTGTTTTGGTGGTATTGTATTATATTACTATTGTAGAAAGAGTTAATTTCAGCATTGGACTCCAGCCAACTTCTATTTTTTCTTCAGCAGGCCTCCATAACCTGATCATCATTGCTAATGTGTTGGCAGAGTCCTATTGGTATCTAGTGGCTTCTTTTCCACATTCAAAGATGGATGATGTCTTGATTCCTACATTTAACAATTGATAGGATCAACATACAAATCATAGTTTATGAATAAAACTTTAACAAAAGCAGCTTTTGTTAAGCAGATGAATACTATAACACTAAGAGCTATATTTTTCTAAGCTGAATTTAGAAAAAAAAATAAAGGAAAAACTTTAGAATAATGTAATTGAACAGTCTGTTTTAACTGCTTTTTTAAAATGCTTATAGTGATACTATATTTATAAGGAAGTATTTTTCCATTTAGCAAAATGAAAAGAATTATGGTATATAGAGAATTTAATCTGCCAGGAAAGGAGATAAGACCACTTGAACAAGGAAATGAAAGAAATTGAGATATAAGGGATCACTTTCTGAAGGGTGTTTTAACTGCAGATTTCCAGTATAATTTATATTTAATTGTATTTGCAATAAATTCATTCAGAAAGTACACATTTGTAAAATTTTCAAACAAACAAACAAAAGAAACCAGGATTAACTTACATACACACTATGCTAAGAGACCATTAATACATTTATTTTCCCAATTTCTTGAAGCTCAAAATTTTGTATGCAATAGAAATCTTTTAATCTTTTTCTGGCTTTGGGCTTCTCAATCAGAGCATGATTCTGAATTGGTGGTTTTCACATCCTACATTATATTCCATGCCATGGAACAAAAGGGGCTTGCTACAATTATTTGGGTGGGTTCAAATATTAAATTAACAATATAATATAGGAAGCTGGACATTCATGCCTTTTAAATTCAAACCATCAATAATATCTGTGCCTTTGGTTTTGTTGTTTGAAAACTGAATTTTGTATTCCATTGTAATATTCTAGTCAGGATACTTTACAATTCATATTATATAAAATGACTTGTTATACGTTATAAAGATATACTGAATACAGTTATATTAATGAACATTTGCCAGAATTTCTCCATACTGTAGTGTTTCTCTTATTAGAAATTCTTTTTTTTTCCTTAATATAAAATATACATAGAAATAAAGACAATGGAAAAAAGAGTGAAAAGAAAAGGGAAAGGTGGATTAAGTGAAGAAACAAAAAGAAACAAGAAATAGTTACTTTCAACTTAAGATTTTACTGTTGTAAGATACATAATATAGTTATAAATTCCACTTTTTGCTTATCTAAAACAGTAAATACTAGGCATTTCTACAACCATGATTGTCAAAACCCAAAAATCAAAAATTCATTTCTCCCCCCTCTTTCTAGCAGAAAGACCAAAAGTGCTTTCCAAATGGAAGTAAAACTATTTTCATTCTTTTCCCTACTTAATGCAGTTAGCTGTAGTTTCCTTAATGTACATGCAGGAACATCCAGGATGCTTAGTAAACTTCCCAGTCAGCCAGTAAAAATACGAACCTTGCATATTTCAATTTGAAGTGCCAATGTTGTCATAATGATCATTTTCCAATATTTTTATCAAAGTCATCTCTGTACCCAACACAGGAATAAAAAACTTTCCTAAAAATAAAAATAGTAGGTTGGTCCCCATGATTTATTTGGAAACATAATCATCACACACACACACACACACACACACACACACACACACACACACACACACACGCCGCTGGCCAAACTTATGAAGTTGTTCCTTAACACTAACTGAAAGAGAATGTTTCTCACACACACACACACACAGACAGACACAGACACAGACAGACACACACACACACACACACACATACATACATACATACATGTGTGTGTGAATTATAGGGAGCATCGAGGCTAGAGGCTAAAGATCGTTACAGATTCTTGTATATCTGTGCTTGTTGTAAATTAGTAAGGCCCCTTCACCTTGCCCAACATTTTGTAAAAGAATATATGATGTACTCTCAAAATTGCATATTTGTCAGCCCCAAAAGACTGAATCCCTGTTCTAATGCCATAACAAAAATGGAGCTAAAATTATGGTACAGATAGTCCTTGACTTATGACCATTTGTTTAGTGTCTATTCAAAGTTATAGCAATGCTGAACAAATTGTACTTATGCCTAATCCCTGATCTTATGGCTATTGTAGTGGGCCCTCAATCATGTGGTCAAAATTCAGGCACTTGGCAATCCGTCCACACTTAAGGGGTGCTTGAAGTCCCCCCCCCACCTCTTATCGGCCATATCTTTACCCTTTTGTTCTTCTGTCCTGTGCTCTCTCACCGCCAGCTCACTTTCTTCTTACTGCAACTGCTGACAAGGCCTGCCTGGCCTGGCTATTTGCTAGGGAGCTGGTGGCTGCACAAAGCTATCTTCCTGAGGTCATGCATGACTATTTTCTTACAAGACCTGGCATTGCATGGTCATCAGCTGCCTTGCAAAGAGCCAGGCTAGGCATGCCTCATCAGCAGTTTGTACCTTCAGACTTGCTTGATATCAGCCTCTCCAGCTAAACCAGACAAGAAACAGGACTAGATGAACTAATTCTACTTTATTGTAAGGCTACATTTACAGAATCTTGCAAGTTTGAAAATACAAACTGCCTACCCACCAGATTTAACTGCCTGATCCATTAGGGCAGATCCCTTCTGTTTCTTTCTATGTTAAGGGATTGCAGGCTCCAGCCCCATTGTCTGATTGTTTCCTAATATTTACCCTTCTCTTTCCTCAAGGCTATTCATGCATCCATTACACTAAGAACTGTGGTCACGAGACATCAAGTTTCATGACCGTATCACTTAGTGACAGAAATTCCGATGCCAATTGTCATTGTAACGTAAGGACTACTTGTATTGCTGTAATGTTTTTTGTAAAAATTAAAATAACATAAATAATGGATCAGAAAAGCAAGATACTATATTGCTCAAGTCTAGAGAATGCAACAAGTTCCAGACATAAGAATCCAACAGGCTAGGCTTAGTTCCATTTTCAATGATTGAATATTCTTTTGATATTGATTTTATCTCTTCTGAGAATTTTCTCTGTTCACCAAATATACTTTTATGAATGTTTCATTAATATAGATTGGCTTCCTGTGTGAATCTCAGTATCTATATTTTAAAAAATTCCAAAATGTATATGAAATCATAGAAGTATAAGTTGAATTTGTAGGTGGTATGGTAATAGTTAATGTGAATTCTGTTCACTAATTTAATACAATTTAACAGAATGATATTTATTTTATATTTTCTTTGTCTGGTATTGTACTCAGTATTTTCTTAAAACACCAAATTCCCAATTTGATGTAGGAGTACTATTAGCATAAAGTCACTTTTTAAAAAATTATATTTAATCTCAAAGGATAAACATTTATCTCCTAAAATATGTACTTAAAGATTTTAATAGCATCTTGCTTCAGGATTCAAAATAAATAAAGCAAAGATATATTTCCATCTTCTGAAAACAAAATTACAGAGATTAAAATATATAAACACAAAATGAATGTATTCCATTTGCATATTATATTTTGGTCTTAAAGTTGATATTGAAGATTAAGGGTCAGCATTTAATCCTCACTATCCTAATCCCTAAAATTACAAAGACAGGCATAAGTGCATGTCTGCTGCACTAAATTACCTTGAAAGAAAACAAATTCCAAATGAAAAGGGAAGCATATTTATATTATGGTGATTTAAAATCTCTCGCCTAAACACATCTTCTTTCCCCTATCCATTGACCTAAATTGCACACTAAAAGCTTGCTTGTCTGCAAATGGGCAGCTAACACTTTGAGACAATCCAGATATTCTTCTCTTATGCAGAATTGTGCCAACAATTTTTTTACTACAATAAACACTGTCTTGTTCATGTTCTGCAGAACAAAGACAGGTTATACAATACAAGAATTTATTTTATCCTTTTCAGCTCAGTTTTTGGATACAGACAATTATTTTATGCATAATTAATGAATTTGGGGATAGAGTTAATTATGTAAAATTGAGGCTTACAAAAGAATATGAAATATGTATTTTTTTCAAGTGAAACTAATGAACTTACACTAATAGTGAATCACAGGTCTGGCTTTTGATTTTGAATGCCACCAAAAAAATATTCAACTAATTTTTTAATTGTATTTTTACTGCACTTATGAATATTTCTTTCTGAATGGCCAACATTATTTATTTGACATGAATAGTGATGAGTTATAATTTAAGAAACCTATGAACTTAATGAATAATAATTTATACATTATTCTATTATTATTATTTAATTTTCTCTAACTTATACCAACAAAAATATGCAATATAATGAATCATGCACAATAATAATCAACCAACTAAACCATAAAACAACATGTTACAATGCATGGTATTCATATAAATGAAGTTCAACTAAACAAATACCAATCACAATTTATGCAATGTATGAATGAAACATTCCTATGTATTATTCATCACTTTATTTTGTCTCAAAGAGCCATGATGGAATCAAGAATTCATTTTTGAATGAGTAAAAATTCTTTCTGCTCATGTTGTCACTATTTGGGATCCAACAGTTACTAATTTATACCACCACTTTTCTGTTTGCATAAAAACTTGAAATAAAAATCCATTTTGCAAATTGAAACTTACTATAGGTGGTCTTTTTATTTTGGGAGAGAGGTTCATTTGAAATGTTTGAATTTTCATAGAAAACCACACTTGGGTAAAATTGTTCTATTACGTTTCTTCAACACAGTCTTTTTCCTAGTTTTATTAAACTTCCTAGTTGTTAGATATTGTAACATCAGCAACTTTCTCCAATTTTAATTGATATTAATTTAAACATTTTCCCTATGCAAAAATCCAAAAATTACTAGGCAAATCAACATTTTAAATTAGTTTTCTAAACCAGTTTAAATGATCTAGAGTTCCTTACATACTTTGTATGTATAAATTCTTGTAACAAGTGAAATACTATTTAAAAAATCAAAAAGTGAAAGTGTCACTCAGGTTCATAGTTGATCAGGCACTTAGAGAATAACACAAGTCAAATGAGGCTAATCTACAGAAATTGAGTGAGGTCTGCTCCCTAGTTTTTATTAGACCAGTCCAATTTCAAGGTTGAAATATAATATTGTGGATTAAAATGCTAAAACATATTTTACACCTCATCATAGCTTTCTGTTCTGAGCTATATATTTATGAATATTTCAGTTCATTAGCTAAGATTGTATTGGAAGTTGTTTTCCTTTTCCTTTCCCAACAACTTTTTCTTAGGTGTGATGTCCTCCAGATGGTAAGGCTGAAAGCATTTACTGTTCTGTTAGCATTTTACAAGCTGTTCGGGAAGCCTTTCAGGTGATAGCTTGAGGTATAAATGTTGAAAAATAAAAGTGAATTAAAATATAGTTTGTGTATGCCTGATTATACAGTATTAACTGAATTTAAAGAATTCAACTCTATATAATGCACAGTTCCAGGGCAGCTTGAAATAGTTTAAGAATATCGTAATACTATATGATAACCAAAAGAAGAAAAGCAAATGAACATTCTCAAATAATGTCACAAATTAAATGTTTGGGTAAGCAAAATTATTTTTGTCTAACATCTAAAGATAAAATTGTGAAGTCTGGTTGAGGAAACTGTCCTATAACTGGGACAACAAAATAGTCTCCAATAGCCAAAATAATCTGCTCCCTTCAGACCATCCATTTCACAATAACTGTGATTTAAAAAGATAAAGCTAATATCCAATAACTTATTATATTGTTTAGAATCCAAGGTTAGGTATTACTTAAACCCAAAAAAGTTGACTATTTGACATTAAAGGCATAGCCACTAAACTTAATTTTGGAGAACATTCACCTGACAACGATGATTTTTCTGGCCATAACCTTATTTTGAAGTATATGATGTCTAAGATCAATTTGTGTAGTAAATATCTATATGGAAAATGAAAAAGTATTGCTATAAAAATAATTTTTTCCTTTTCATGACATCATAATGACAGGTGCTCATAACTGAAGTAACAATAATCCCAGTGCAGAATTTACCAAGTAGTCACTCAGATCCATCCTCTTAGCATTTCAGTGGGTTTACGTATTTTAGTTTTGAACAGTAATTCTCAAGAACATTGCAAAATATTTTCTTAAACTGCTTCAGTTTTAAACAGCAGAACAAATGTTTGGAAAACCAAGCAACAGAATTCTTTTGCGTATACAAAACTACAGTCACTATTCAGTATCCTGAATGTTCCTGTAATAAGGTTGTTTTATAGAATTTGCCAAAGATGTAAACTTATAGAGATTTCTTTTGAAAGTCATCCATCAACCACAATGTATCTGCAGTAAACCAAAATTCCCTTAACTAGATACGTCATCAAAATTCATAATTTAAATGCATTTTAAATGCATTACTCTATGGTTTTTCCATTCAAAACCTAATCAATGCTTATTATTAAGTTTTTTATTCTTTAACAGCATCTTTCTGTCATCTACTTCTGGAAAAATTTATGCTCCAAAAATCCTTGGGATTAAGATATGTACTGTAGCTTTCTCCAGTCAGGGTTGACAATTATGGAAATTTCAGATAAACAATCAGAGGGCACCAGTTTCTGAAATTGTGTTTTAATCTTTTTGAAATAAAACCGAATCTAGAATCATCATGAGCAATAGGAAATGGACTATTTCAAACCTTTTAAAGATTTATAAAATAGTTATCATTTTCAAGCCTTGATTCTAGCTACTTAATTTCAGACATGAATACAGCAGCAATTATAAATAATTTTCATTCTTCAAAATTATATTGTATTAATCAAATACCCATATGGTGTTACCAATCACAAACATGAAGCAACTATGTTATTGTTTTAAATAATCTATTTTTAACATGGTATTACAATATATGGCTTATGTTATAATTGTAATGACATGCTCAAAGTTTTTTATATTTTCTTTTTCTTTCCTGTGTTTGTTGCTGTTTCTTGCTTTAGATTAATTGTTTGATTGTGCATCACAACAGAACCCTTTGGGATAGAAGATGAAATTTTAAAATGTAATGCTGAGGGCAGAAACCTGTTATATGTAGCCCCATTAATATTTGCTTTATTTCTTTTTATTTACATAATTTATATGCTTCCTAATATTATAATGTCATTGAGTGGTTATTGCCAATCATTAAGAAAGATAGGAAGGGATTTTCTTAAAGTTGATGAAATTCCTGGCAAAACCCAGATTCTTTGTCCATAGCTAAGCCTTATAACCACAATGATATTCAAGTTCTAAGACTGAGCGACACATCTTAATCTTCAGATAGTTTCGACAGTTTAAAAGTCAAATGATCAAAAGGAAAAAAAACAAGCTTTCTTAGTCAACTAGATAGGTAAAATGTAGATAAGATATAAAACACCACTGATAGCATCTTGAAACAAAAGCATCAGCTCAGATGTTAAAGTCCTACTTTCAGTCCCTTGGACTTTTCTATGCAAACATAAAGAGCATCAGCTGTTACAGGATACATTTTACCTTCCGTGCCTTGGCAGGATTTAAGCTTCCAGCATTTTGTTATTATTCAGTTTTTATCTAAAATGCCATCTTCAATATTGATTATAAAACTCTCATAAATGTAGCATATTGTGCTGAGCAGCTCAACAGCTCAACATATGGAACTAATACATGCCACATTTGAACATCACTAAACCGTAATTTATCTGCCATCTGTTGCGGATGCTTTCATTTGATTTCTGCACTCAGTGTGGGGCTCGGTGGCTTAAATGGCCCCTTCCACCTATATGAGTTTATGATTCTACAGTTCAGGCAGCCTAACAGCTAAAGCTTCTCTTTCCCTACAACCATATTTCTGAAGGCCTCAGTAACACAAAACTCAAGCAGATTCATATGGGTGGAAGTGATCTCTGAGATATGTTAATCCCAGTCCATTTAGGGCTTGAAACGCCAAAGACAGTATTGTCAGCTGAACAGGGAAACAAACTCAAAGTCAGTGAAGCTGGAAAAAAACCTTACCAGAATAGCCTGACCTAATGATCCCAAACAAAAATCTGAATTCTCTGAAGTGTTTAAAGGCAGTCCCATATTGTACATAGCGATTAACTCTGGATGTTATTAAAATATGAAGGATCAAAGCAAAAAATCACTAGTATCACTTCATATCCATAAACATGGACTACTTTCAAGTTTATGTATTTATTTTTATTATGTGGTCAAAGCCCTGTAAAGTGCTTTCAGATTATGACTCTGTTGCTTCAAGACAGCACAACTCCACAAGCAGCCAAATGCATATGCAATGCTATCTGTTCTACCAACTTCTGAAATGGGTTTTGGTCAGCAATATAAAATTGAAAAAGAGGTATGTTTGATTTTTACCTCGGCATCTTACAAGAATTTTGAACATTATTTTACTGTATATCTTATTTTAAATTGTTATTTGATGCCTAACTTATATGTTTTATAAGAACAATATTTAATTTAGTCCTAAATCACATTCATTTCTTTATGCTCAGAAGAAAAAACAGCAAATTCCATTTTTTTTACAGAGGATTTGATAACTTTCTCATTTCCAAAATGAATACATCTTATCATGCAGCATGTTTTATATTTAAAAGAAATCAAGAATCTGAGTAAACTTTTGAGCCATTCATTAGGACGTCTATAAACAAACTGATGTGATTTTTGTCTATTTATTTCTTAGATTTTGAGGATGCCCACTTCAAAAAAGACATTTAACAAAGACATTTAAAATATAAAAAATAAAATCATAAACGCCTAGACAGAACTACACTTATAATAGCCAAAAAATCACCATAGATGTCCTAACCCCAAGCCTGGGAATAGAGCCAGATCTTCAGAGATTTATGGAACATTTGAAGAGTGGGAGCTGTATGTATCTCTGGGGAGGTGCTGTTCCAAAGGGCAGGCACCACAACAAAGAAAGAGGTGCCTTATTTGTAGGAGTTAAGATTCTCAGGACAGAGATGTCAGTTATGTCACATTGCCCAGTTTCAAAGCCAAAATATATAACAGAAAGAGTCTCTTAAACCATGGGGGAAGGGAGAAGTGCCAGAAGTAAGCTCTAGTGTGCATAAGAAGGAACTGCTCTTTCATGTTGATAGCCAGCAAACAACAGACTTAGCTGTTTCATCCTAGCATGCAGTAAAGATTCTTAACCAGCCATGCTGTGCTGTAAGTCTAAGAGTCTTCAGCTGAGTTTAAACCCAAGAGCCTAGTCAAACAGTGTTGAGTCAAGTGTTAGGGAACTACTGCTGAGTCCTTGTCAGTAAAACTAACATTGAGACAAGGATGGTGCTTGATATTCTTGACCAAGCTTCACAATAACATAGAGATGAAAAGGCCATCTGAATTGATAAAAATCCAGAGCAGGGAATAAAAATAATTTGGGAGTGACTGACACATAACCTGTTCTTTTGAGTTAAAAACACAATTAAATCTAAAGCCTGTAACTATAGCCACCTGTTTTACAATATCTTGTTCTTCTAACGTATTCTGGGAGACTCCCTCTACAAATATTAACTTTTACAGTTGCTGTTGAAGAAGTTAAACTCTCTTATGCAAAACCCTAGAGGTAATGTGATATGTTAGGCACCGATTCGTAATGCAATATGTTATGCGAAGCCAGCCCAAAAGAAACATACAAAGTAAAAAAAGCAGTTCAAAATTTAAAATGCATTCTGCAGCAAAAGGCTTACCCTTTCCAACTGCATTCACAAGATTAAAATTAATAACACTAGTCTGGGCAGGTCAATGAACAGTGTTTAGGAAATATTTAATAACAAGGATGTTTGCATGCTCAAACGGTATAAGAAGTAATAACAGAAATAGTTGACTTTTTCTTAGGTCCTATATTTTATAAAGATACTCTCCTTTTCTGCAAATGATCAGTAAGGAATTTTTAAATTTCAAAATGAATTCAATAGATATTCAAAATGTCCAAGACCTACCAAAGATTCCAGACTCTCTAGCCCAAATGGTTCCACCAAGTAGTCAGTATTGATCCCCAAGAGTCAATGAGACTATCCAAGGAACCAATGTATAAAGCCAATGTTCGGTTGAAACATTTGGTTCTTCTATGTAGGAATGAACAGACTATATCCAATCCATCACAAACCTCACCTTTTCTCCTGATAATTTTGTTTAATTTCTATATCTATCTTATTTCACTTCTAAATTCATATAAATATGTATGTTTTCTCTTATACTGTAGAGAAATATGGAAATAACCTTGAAGCAAGAGTAGTTATATAAATATCAACTTAGTCCTAAACCCAAAATTAATTAATTCTGTGTCCTTTCTCTCTCTTTCCCTCAACACACACACATACACATTCAATAAGATTTTTTTGCCTATGTCCAAATTGAATTAGAATCTAGTAAGTATATTTCCTGTTGCCAATCAATTTGCCCGGATTACCATAAATTCTTGTTCTCAATTATCAGTCCTTTGATATAGATTGTTCAGGAAACAGATACTGCAAAGATTACAGAAATACTACTTTATTGTATAGGATATGATAACAGAATCTTGAAATTATGCCAGAATTTCCCTCTACCCCCTCTTATACCAAAATGAATTGAGGCAATTTTATTTTGAATTTCTTTTTCATGTTCCTTCTCTTCTTGAATTATCTCAAAGGTTCTCCTTGAACTCTTTGACAAAGCTAGACTTGTACTCATACACATGAATAGAATTTATATTTTTATTAAAATACTCTTTTCAACTCAATAAATTCTCTTTATTCCTTTTATGAGGAGGTATAGTGCATACTGTACCTAGTTTATACCTAAATATTTTAGGTATTTTTTTCCAGCTTATCACCACCTTAGGTTCTAAGCCATACAAAGCAATGATATGTTGCGTAATACAACTCTAAATTATAATTGCCTTTAGTAACAGTCTTAATTTATTTCATTGCATGGCTACTTAATGCCAGAACTCAGAGCCATTATGCCATTATATACTGTCATTATGACTCACTAATTGATAGATTGCCATCAAGTCAGTATCAATTTTTATCTAGAATGATCTTCTGAAATCTGGATCTTCAACTGTTCCAACAGTTCACCCATTTTCACTGTGATCAGTTTCAACCATGTTACTGTTGGTTATCTCTTATTTTCTTCTTCCATTTTTCCTAGCATTATGAAGTCTTCAAGGAAGATAGAACTTAGCTTTCTTCAAGGAAGATATATCCTAGCTGAATCATCTGTCAAAATATTATAATGTTGACAAATTATTTGTTCCTTTAGTGAGAACTCTGAATTGATTTATTCTATTATTCATTTATTTATTTACTTGGCTCTATATGATATTCTCAAGAGCTCCAAATTCCAAAAGTAAATATGATCTTTCTTCTTTCAAAATCCAAGTTTCACCTTCACAGAGTATCACAGGCAAAACTACTGCCTACACAATTTTGATCTTTGTAGATATAAACAAGTCATAGCATCTAAGTATCTTTTTCAAGGCTTCCATTACTACTCTACCAAGTCTAGACTATTGGTTCAATTAATTGCTGGTTTAATTCAACTACTGTATTTGCAGTCAATTCTAAAAGATAGAAGCTATCCACTACAGAAGTGGGTTCCTACCGGTTCTAACCGGTTCTTTAGAACCGTTAGTAAACCGGTGATGATGTCACAGAACCGGTTCTTTCACCGTCTCCGTGGGTGCCGCCATCTTGGATTTTGCTTCTGCGCATGTGCAGAAGTGATTTTTTGATTGCTGCGGGGGCATGTGCACGTGCAAAGCGCGTACACGCGTACGGCGCGACCCTGAGCAAACAGGCAGCAAAATTATTCAGAACCCACCCCTGATCGACTACTTTGTTGTCTTCATTTTCAGTTCTCAGGCTAGTTGCTATCTCTATTGTCATTAGTTTGGTCTTCTTTATATTTAAAGTTAATCCCATTTTTAAGTGTGTCCCTTGATTTTCATTATTAGAGTTTACAGAACAAAAACCTATTCTGCCTGCCTATTAATAAAGATTTTGCACCTTAGAATAATTTCAGTTTAACTAAATTTGAGTTAAATATGTATTATTAAATCAATAATACAAGTCAGTAGGTACAAATCTTAAACATATAATAGCAGTTTGATCCTTTATGAGAAAGGGATTGGTATTCCTACTCAATTTTTGTAGTAAACATGTCTTTAAAATAAAAATAAGCAGCAGGGTTGTTACTATCAGAAAAGTTCCTCAAAATGATATGTTTCAAGAAATTACATTTGTACAAAGACAATATCTACTGGGTTAGATGCAAGATGTAAAAAACTGTGGAAAAATGCAGATGTTTAATGTGCCCTATCCATGGGTAGAAAATTTGAGACCCACAGATCAAAATCTGGCACGTTCAGTAAGCACTAAAACTCATTAAAAATTTATACTGAAGAATCAATGTGTAAGTGAAGGCTAGCTATTTAAAGCTACTGGCCTGCTATTGGAGATGTTTAACACTTGGACTAAATAGAAATAACTGTAAAGACTTCTACAACAAAATCCATTTACAACTCCACATGGATTTTACATTTGAATCAGTAAAACCATCCTTAAGATCCATTAAGTATTTTGAGTTCTTTTTATTTGTCATGTTCATATGATCCCAAAGGGTTAATACACCCAGATGAGCAGAAATTCATGAGCATAAGCCTAAACAAGTAAGTTGAAGTTCTATCAGGTCTGTTTCATAGCATCAAGGATTACTGCTAGCATTCTAATCCTACTGAGCCTAAGGGAGCTATGCTGCATTGTATTTGAAATCCCAACCAGGAAAGAAGAGAAGGTTAAATGGGTGCCTTGCTCTGTAATCAAATATCACAGGGACTGCTTATCCATTTAATCAACAACTAATATATGTAAAAGAAAATAAATTAAAACAAATAAGTACTTCTTTAAAACTTTTATACCTTACCAAAAAAGGGAAATGAAAAACATGTTACCAGTCCATCCATCCATCCATCCATCCATCCATCCATCCATCCATCCATCCATCCATCCATATCATCTATCTATATTTATCTATCATCTATCATGTATTATATATCATAATATTAATGAGTTAAATACAGATATAAGTATACATGTTTATACAAAAGATGGAAAACAATAATTTTAATTATTATGTTATAAAAAGTGAATCCTGCACTTGTGGGAAAAATGCTCAAAAAATGTTAGAAACCTGCCCCTATCAAAAAAAAAAAAAAAAAAAAACCAGTCACAGGATATTTCTACTTTTCATCCAATAATCTGGACTTTGATCAGTTGAAAACAAAAACATATATCAAGTAATTTTTAATTAATACCTTCAATTAGTTATTAATGGTGAAAAGCATTTTCTTTCACTGCACATCCTCTTTTGTGTACTTTGTTAAGGCCCCAGGATTGATGAAAAAAGGCAAATGCTACTGTGGTCTTTATTCTCAGCAGGGAAATATCCCTTTTGGAAGTGTATCCTCATGTTACTGCCCTCCACGTTCCTTCCCTCCCCCCCCCCCATTTTGAAGAGGTATCATAGTTCACGTATAAAGACAGCAAGAATCAGTTTGCTGTAATGGCTAAAGTACAACCTAAATCAAGGGTGTCAAACTCAAGGCCTGCCGGCTGGATCCAGCCCACGGGGTGCTTAAATCTGGCCCATGGGCCAGCCTGGAAATAGCAAAGGACTGGCCCGCAGTGCCTCTGGTAGCCCTCCCGCACCCTGTTTTTGGCCTGGACGGCCTCCTGCACCACTCTGCCGGCCAAAACCGGACACGGGGGAACATTTTGCCCCGTTTTGGCTGGCAGGGTGCTGCAGGAGGCATCCGTCCCGTCCGTCCTGCGGAGAATTACAATGCTGATCTGGCCCTTGAAGAAATCCAGTTTGACACCCCTGACCTAGATCATGCATATAGCTCCGTTTAGACACAAATCAAACTGGGTGACCATGGACCAGTCACTCTCTCTCAGCCCTAAGAAGGAGGCAATGGCAAATCACTTACAAAATCTTGCCAAGAAAACTGCAGGGTTTTATCCAGGGGAAAAAAGAGGAATTGCTCTGTTTGCAAGTTAGTATGGCCTTTTATTGGAAGATGATCACATCTGCTATTAATATTGAATACTACGGATAATATATTTAAGGAACTAAAAAATGGCAATTATACACCAACCAATGCATGTCAATTACAGCAATGCACTTGTCGGATGATGACCCTCCAGATATTTTATCCTGCTTAGAGATTCAAAACAAAATACTTAAATATAGCAGTGTCAACTCAAGTTAATTTATCAAGGCTTATAATTTAATTATTGTTCTGCTGCTTTTAATCTGTTCTTGGAAATTAAAGTGTTTGGCTAGAAGATATCCAAAATTGCTTTCTCTTCTCAATGAGAGAAAAGAAATCATGCTGGACTACAGGGAGAAGGCTTCATAACTGAAATTTCCAATATAGTTTTCTTTTTGAGCCAAGAAATGCAGATTTAAAAAAGAATGCACTTTAATTTTAATTTTACAGATTTAAAGAAGAATACCCTGTATTTTCTTTCTTATCCTTTCCCAAACAAAATAAAATATGGTATGATTTTTTTTTGTATATCCAAAATAGGATATAATGAGAGGTTTTTAGGGTGAGACTAAATGTTATACTGAAGATGTGGTTTGTCCATGCATCTCTGAAAAAAAAATAAAGCTGTGAGGCAGGAATGTTCTGGATTGGGACCAAAATGGGATAGCAGTAGTTAATTTTTCACAACTCAAATGTTTTCGCAAAAATGTTGTTTTTTCCAGAACAGAACAATCTGGATTGATCCTCATGCTCCTATAAAATGCAATGGAATTATAAGAGCTTTGCATTTAAATGAATATGCAATATATAGCCCAGGTTCCCCTGCTTTATCCATCTGGCATTTTCTATTTCTTGGCACAATGGGTAGACACTGAACTACTTTGGCCAAACCAAATGAAGGGTGAGAATTTTTGTGTTGACTATAATTGAAGCTGATGAAATGATAATACATTTATTACATATTTTATTGCCAACACTACAAAATCAAAACCATTCATTATGCAACATGTGACACTGATGTAACACTTTGAATGCAGTATAATACAGTCTTTGTACATAGTGGCAAACTACATGTTAGTTCACCCATGGCAGTGATGCAATTAATATGTGGCCACACTAAAAACACTAACATTTTGATCACCTACTATTATAATGGAAATTTAACAGGAAACAAGCTGCAAATAACAATATCCTATGGTGAACTGCATACACTTTAATATAGCACTATAACACCATCAAACATCCAATATAAACTTGGATGAAAGTGTTGCCTTATTACAAACTATGCTTTGTAAATTGGAAATCAATCTGCAGAACCCATAGTGTCTATTCTTTTTCCTTTTTTTATTTTTATTTCCTTTTTCTTGACTTGCATGGTTTTATGTGTTGTAACTATCATTAACATTAAACTCTGAGGAGTGTGTATATATATATATATTTCTGCTGGGACAAATACAAACTAGGTAACATCATCAGCGCTGATGATATTACCTAGTTTGGTTAATGAAACATCTGCAAGAAAATAACCAATCTCAGAAAGCACCAAGGTCCCCTCATTTCAACCTTGAGCTACAAATACTCTCCTTTATTGGAACAAATGCAGTCTGTACATCAGTTTGTACATCAGTTTACATCAGTACAAACTGTGTAAGCAACACAGTTATATCAATGTTACTCTGAGAAAGGATATTTCACTGATACTTCTGCCACATACTTGGCATACTCTAAACAACCATCATTAGCTTTATTAAAGGCATTTAATAACCAAAGCTAACATGGGTTGTGTTTGGTACATACATTTGCTTGGATCACAATTTGTATGAAAATGAATACATGTAAAATTAATTTATATTCACCTTATCATATCACAGCATTCAAACTAAGTGCTAGGCTGCACCACAATCTATATTCAAAGGAGAAAAGTTGATTCAGACTGCACATGGATGCACACTTCACACCTACTTATGATACAGCTTCTTTAAAAAGTTGCCAAATTAGTATTCCTATTATGAATTTCCTGCACAGCACTTGTAGTTATTAATTACACAGAAGAATAGTTAATGGCTATTAGTTTGGTTTTAAATTAATTCTAGACACAATATGGTTATGAAGCTTTCACCACAATTTCAACAATCCTATAATCTGCTTAGAGTAAGATATAGTCCATTGCATACTTACAAATAGAGACAATTGCACTGATTTTCCATGAAATCAGCTTTCAACATAGAAGACAAATGCATCTAACTGTTGCTATACAATTCATTTCATCACTGCTAATTTAAAAAGTTGATCTTTATTTTCTACTTTCTGTTGAAGGTTATACAGTACTGTATGCTTTTTGAGACAAGGACCCAGGCCTTTCTAGTTTATAAAAAGGTAAAAGTAAAGGTGTCCCCTGTCCAGTTGTATCCAACTTTAGGGGACAGTGCCTCCCGTTTCTTAGCAGAGGGAACCAGCATTGTCTGAAGACACTTCCATAGTTATGTGGCCAGCATGACTATATGCCGAAGCACACCCAGAACACTGTTCCTTCCACTGAAGTGGTACCTATTTATCTACTCACATTTCCATGCTTTCCACATGCTAGGTTTGCATGCTAGGTTTGGACCTGGGGCAAGTAACCGGAGTTCACCTCATCACGGCGTTCAGGTATTGAAACCATGCTGTCAGCTTTCCAGCTGACAAGCTCAGCATCTTTAACCACTAAGCCATCACGTCACCCAGTTTGTAAAGAACTATAATAGTGCTGTATAAATAAAACAAAAAAGATTGACACTAGTAGAAAGGGCCTAGAGTCTACATGATGATTAAGCATGTAGTTTAAATAAATGCTTAATGCTTCCCTTTTTCCTCCTTTTCTCCTCACCAAGTGGCTCCCTTTTCCTCAAACCAGAGGTGAAAGTGTTTAGTTCCTTTTTTTTCAAATACATATTTAACTACATGTTACTACAGATAGGCTTTATGTAGGAAGTAAGAAAGTTATAACCCCCACTCCCCCAATTTAAATGGACATATTTTAAATGGGAATATGAAGAAATAATGCCATGAAAAAATCCATCCCTGTCTCACAAATTACCACCATCTTTTCAAAACTGACTCAGTGCCGAGGAGGGGTGGTTGTTTGATTCAAATGCAGGGTCTCTATCTTGTAATTCCACAGAGTTTAAAATGGCAGTAAAACAATAGTAGTAAAAATCTTGATACTTCAAGGAGACATAAAGCATTTGCATTTTAGACCTGAAAAATCCCAAGATGTCAAATTTCAAAACCTAAACATTACTGGAATGATACAGCCATTACGAGAAAAATGCTGGATATTCAGAAAATGTATTAGTCATAATTTCTCCCTGACGTGGCATTAACAGAGCTTAGCATTGTATGAGGAAGATAATGAAAAATATTCTTTGCAGTTTAAAGAATTATCTAAAATATTTCTGAAATAGTTTTATTGCTTGCTGCAATTAGTATATCCATAATGTGAGATTGTTTCTTTTTGGCTGGTTATAATATTGCTTGGGATTTTATTGTTGCATTTAGGTGAAGGCATCTTAGTGCCATAATATTATAGTTTTGATATATAAATAGATGTTTATGTATATCATAAATATATGACATATTCTCTCTTATCTCATATATCAAGAATGTATTTATTTACAGCTTAAATACAAACAAAAGGACTATTCCTTCAAAACTAGTGCAGGGATAATGAGATCTGGTAGCAACTGAGGAAGATATCAAATATAATAACATTGCAGCAGTAAAAGTTAAAGATAAAAAAAATATAAATTGGTGGAGAAAAGACAGTTCTCATGCCATATTATTGAAACTTCTTTAGTCTGATGGAAATTTATGTTGGTGATTCAGAAACATGAAAAATTTGTA
The DNA here is from genome assembly GCA_003457575.1 of Thermophis baileyi. Classification (NCBI taxonomy): domain Eukaryota; kingdom Metazoa; phylum Chordata; class Lepidosauria; order Squamata; family Dipsadidae; genus Thermophis; species Thermophis baileyi. The sequence goes on from QLTV01002657.1 coordinate 2,229,196, forward strand.
GTCTGGGAGGCAAGAAAGATGTTGGCATACAGATGTTCCATTTCATTTCTCAAATGATATTGTCACATTACTGTCATGCACTGGGACCCCAATCACATTGCATTAGTATTGTGAAAATTGAAAGTTTTGAATAGTTGATATGAAAAAGTAGCAGCTATTAAATAATTATATATTTCCTTGCTTACTTTTTTATCATTTCATCTTTAAAACAGGGGTATCTCAAAAGAGGGATATATAACTTCACAAAATCAATAAAACCATGTAAGATTTCAATACATTTTTTAAGAAAGGAGAACAGGGAAAAAACCAACAATCAGTTTAAAAGGGTGAATGAATGTTTGGCAGATTCCAAAAGCTTACCAAAGTTGGCATCAGCCACTCTAAGCAGAAAGGGGGTTTTGTAAACAGGCCTTCATCAAATAGTCTTATCCTCAGTCACTGTATTACAGACCATACCCACAGGTGGAACCATAAGTAGCATCTTCCAGCTGATCTGAATGTCAGCTATTACTGGAAAAAGTATTATTACAGGATTATATTTTAAAAATGCAAACTTGAATTGGTCCCCAGGTCTCACAGGAAACCAGTGTAGCATATACAATATAGGTATTATACATTCCCAACTTAACTGTTCCATTTAACAATTTGGCAGTTGCACTGTACAGCAGATGCATTAGGCATCATTTGCTATTCACATATTGCCTTTAACAGTAGCGCTATACATTCTCAAGAATAAGTTACTGTAGTTCTAAATTGTACTATAAAATCCAGCTATACCAGATCAAGAAAGGGTTCCAGAGCTGAAACCAGGTATCTGCAGTTTTTGCTATTGTGATTTATCATTTTTCTATTGACAGGTTTGAATTCAACAGAATTCCCAAGACATAAATTTCTTCATCTACAATGAGCCATCTTCCTGATTTCTCAATTTGAGAATAATTTAGCAATATCATTTTTATTTTATAATTATTTGTCTGTGATGCCTCATTCTTCATCCTCACCAGCAACATAGTCACTCTTGATTTCAATGAAATAATACTTATTAGTATACTGATAATATAGGGAGTGTATAACTCTGGATAACAACTCCTAATAGTTTCATAGCTGAGATACATAGTTGTCCTGTAGGTTTTTTATATAACCTGAAAATAAGTTAAATTGGGTCTTGATAACTAGCCTTCTCCAAGTGCATCTTTTACTACTAATTACCACCCTCTTTATCGCTTTACTCAAAAAGAAATATTTACAACTCAGTGGTGTTTTCACAAATCAAATTCTAGAGACAGCATAATTTGTTTCATAATGCAACATTAACTACTTCCCGGAATGTATAACAATGGTTTCCAAAGGAAAGAAAATCAGAGCTAGAATAGCTATGAAAGGGACAGAGCAAGGGGAGAAAATTTTGAATGTGTGAATAAATATTGTAACACTTGTTTAGTGTTCAAGTTATCACAATGTGCTATGGAATGATAAGAATACCTGATTCACATTTCCTTTTTTCATTTAAAGGCCGATGTACCCAAACATTCACAGATTAAAAACTTCTCATACAAACAAAAATAGTAAAAAAATAAATAAAGAACATTACATTTTTACTTGGACAGTTCAGAAGCAAAACAAATATGAAATTAACAATGTAAAAGAGGGAAAGTGTATTTTTATGAGTGAGGTAAATATGTGTGCCCACAAAATGATGGAAGCAGCAGTGAAGCATCATCCTGCAAGTTCTGGCCTTTGGGACATGTGTACATTATTGTAACACACTGAAGACAAAGGAAGGGCTTGTATTGCAACACTACTGTTTTTGTCAGTCTGATTCCTTCTTGTCCCTACTTCTTCACACGCCCAGGTCAGTTTAACACCATACATAAATGAAAGATCTGGGCAATTTAAATTACAAGGTGGAACAATTTTTTAAAGAATAAAAAATATTGTCCATCTAAACTGCTGCTGGTTAGGAAAGCTTTATAATATGAAATTCTTATTGAAGAACATATGCTTTACATCTAAAAATATTTTTTTCATTAAAGGGTTTAAATAAAAAAGAAACATACCTAAATTATAACTTTCCTATGGACATTTGCACACTCTTTTTTTAGAAGTGGTGCCTTTAATGTTGAGATCCACAAATGTGTCCCTTGGCATGTAGTAGAAAACAGCGGGGAAACTTAAAAATAGATCAAAAGCATAACTCAGAAATTATAATTTTAATTCCATAACTTTATGCAATTAACAGGATATACTGAATGCAATGTTTTATAACAGTATCAAAATACAATAGTTAGGCCACAAAAATTCCATAGACTTGTGGTATACAACACTAACATTTAAGAATATCCTTGACCAGATTGCTGAGATACAATCACTACCACAAAACCAGAAGTGAATTTCTTTTATCTTACGAGGAAGAACCAAACTACACTTAAGATATTATTCTGTGTATTGTTAATATACTAAAATAAAATTGAAATTATTCTAAATTGATTCAGTATTCTCTTTCCAGAGACATGCTTTATAGATCAGGATTATAAATTATAACAAAAAAGTGAAATAATGAACAAAGTCTTTTAACAGGATATAAGAATTGTCAGTATAAACCAAACAGCTCAAATGCATGAGTTTTATTTCACGCTAAAGAAATCTTTGTTAAGATTATAAATCAAAGTGATTTGTGTAACTCAGAAGATAGTGGATTAGTAGACTTTCCTGTAACCAGATGTTCAAAAGGACTTTCTGATTTTTTTTATAGTCTTGATACATTTCTTCTTAACATCCCCCTAAAAGAAATGTGTATAGGCTTCCAGCATCCTGTATCTTAATATCTGACATTAATACTGTAGTAGACTACAACAATTTTTAGTCACTATTTACACCAGCTATCAAACTGAAAAAACAAAGTGATTAAGGTTTAGTGAACATGTACAGATTTTTCTGACAATGTTCAAAATATGAATATACATAATATTATTTTTTAGTCTGTGGTGTTTTAGGTGAATATTGATTTATATAATATAATTTTATAATCACCTTAAAGCAGCAAAGTAATTAAACTGAGAATTTAGAAAAAAAATGCTTCTTTCTTTTTTTTTCTTTTTTTACTAATTTGATAATGCTGTTCCAAAAAGGCTGTTAAGAAATTGTGAATTTGTAGGATGAAAACTAAACTACTGCCATGATATATAAGAGTTACAAAACAAATTAGGAATTAATGGTCCAAATACAACATGGAAAAAATTCAGAGGGGGTTGCCCAAATGTTCCATAGTAAGACAAGTCTTGCTTAATGTAATTATTAATGATCTGAAAAGGGTATGGCCAATGAGGTGGCAAAGATAGCAGATGACATGAAAACATTTGGATCTACAAAAGGTGCTTTACAGAAGCATAAGGAATGCACAGAAGCAGAGTGGCAGACAGAAATGTAAAATCGAGGCTGTTCTTCATCAATTCATTTCCTGTGAATATTTTATGTGGCAAAAAAAATTTCCACTATATGTTATATGTAGAAGTCAAGGAAATTAAATTTATTGCCTTTGTTTTTCCACAAGACTCCCAGCACTAAAACAAAGGATGCAAAGTCCTAAACTGACTAATGCAGTTTTAGTTTTGGATAGAAAAATGTCAGTGAATACAACAGGAACAAAATTCTAGAGTTAAATCCTCATGTTATCTCAGTGTTTCCTCAAAAAAAAAAAAAAAGGGTTTTAGTGGGAAGAAATCATAATGTTCTTTTCTTTTAAACAATAAAACCAAACCAAAATGAGGACGAGACTGTGTAGCATATTGCTTCCTTTCATACAATTCTAATAAAGGAAATAAAAAAGAAATTTTAACAAAAATATACATACAATTAGCCTTTAAATTTTTAATCCCGAAACTAAAACTCATCCATCCACAAAACAATATTTCTTTCATTCATGATACTTTTCATTTATAGAACAACCTATTAGAAATTAGGAAATCATATGAAACTATTTCTCTACACAAATCTTAAACAAAACATCATTTCTTGCCTTGATGTTGACTGACAATTTTTTTGTCACTTTGATTTCTGAATTATAACACAAACTAAAAGAATATATTATACTGTATATATTATAAAGCAAAGATACGTTAAGCTGAAGAAATTTCTTTTAAAAAAAACTACAGCTGAATCATTCAGGTTCAGTTGATCTATTTGGCTTTTGTTTAACATCCTCAGTAAAGAATCAATTAATAATGTATTATTAATGTAGGCAAGGCACTGAATTTGAATATTTTAGCCCACAGGATTAGCTTTTATTAATGTCATAAAACCAATTTGGAAAAAAATGTATTTTTGAATCATAGTCCAAATTCCTTCCCATAAATATGAAAAATACTGTCGGCCTATATATAGTAATCTATTTTACTGAAGCCTATTTATGCTTTTTCCCATGTATGTACTGTAGTCCTTTTTTCTAAAACAAGCTTGTTTATTTTCTTAAGCCTTTCTTAATTGAACTTATATGGCAAATATTTTGTCTTTGCTGATCTCCTCTCAAACTGCTGCATTTTGTCATTAAAGTATGGGATCGCACATAAAACTTATTCTGTCAAATGAGTTTTTATGAGAGCTAAGGATTAGGGTTGTGTAACTCCTTTGATTTAATACCAATTTTTTTTTAGGACATACAGAACACAAATGTAGCACCTGCTTGTAGCTCCTTAAAGTTTCTCCCCAAGATTGCTCAAATATCATCCATAGATTTAGTGCAATTTCACCAAAAGATGCAGCTACTTTAAGGTGTTGCAGATACTGTAGGTGGCACATTTATGGTCTCACATGCACTGAAAAAGTTTTGGGGGACTGAATCCTTAGGATTGCCCTGTCCTAAGAAATATGACATTGTACCTATTTTTGTTTATAACACAGTGATATGACAGTAATTATCTCTTACCTGTGACAATTAATTTTATTTGTTTATAAACAAAATTAATTTAATTTGTTTTTCTTTCTTCTCTTTATTATTATACCATTACATAATTAGAGAGTCATTGAAGACTGTACAGTAAATATTGATAAGACTTAACAACAAAATATTTAAATATATTCAAAACAGGAAACCATCAGAAGAGCTGCTGAATAGCAGGAATATACGAAGTCTGTTAGACAAATAAAGTCTTTGCTTCCGTCTTTATTGCTAAGGATATGGCACAGATGAGTTCCATTCAAAAGACTCATAATGAACTAAATGTAAACTATTAATAAAAAGATATAAGTTCATTTAAGGCTGGCTATAGTCTAGTTGTTCATAAGAAATTGCCAATGTGGGTCTAATTATTAGAATTGTATCCAGATCAATAAATATGAAATATTAAGCTTAGTGTCTGTTCTTGGAAAATGGTAAAAAAAATTAAAAAGAAAATAATGAATATGTAGAACAATAAGTCTTTCTGTAAAGAAACCAGCATGGCTTCTGAAAGATATGTCTTCTCTTGTGTCATTCAACCTGAGTATCAATATGTGGCCAAATAGCTTTTGATGAAACACCTCACCAAATGTGTCTGAGCAGTATCAGCAGTTGTGGAATAAGAGAATAGATGCTTTCATCTATTGATAACTAGTCAAGAAATTGAAAAAAGAGAAGATATAGATGGACTGTTATCCCATCAGAGAGATGATGTTGGAGTTTCCTTATAGATGATCTAAATTAGGGGGCAGACAGGAAAATAACCAAATTTGGTGATAATACCTAATTGTTTAGGACAATAGAATCAAAAATATCTTCCTAAATTGTTTCAGTTCTGTTTAAGAAAAATACCGAGATATGCACACACATGCTCACAAATTTCCAACTTCTCATATACATTTGAAGTAGTCAAAGATTAATTAGTGGATAGCAAATTGAAAATGTCAAGCAGGGAGGAGGAGGAGGAGAAGATGATGATGATCTCATGCTTAAGAAAGGAATTGAAAATAAAACATCAAAACAATAATGCCTTTATTTAAATGTACAATGGTTTTTGCACATGAGTTACTTTGTACAGTTCTGGTCATCTCAAAATGAACATTATAGAGTTGGTAAAAGTACAAAACAAAGCAAGCAAATCTTTTGGGCAAATGAACTGTAAAAACCAGAGCAAAGATGGCTACGGAGAGATGAGAGAAGTATATAAAATGCTACATGTTATGGAAAATTACACCAGAAACAAATGTCTCTTAAATGGAATATCTATTGAAACAAAATTTAAGAGCAATTGTGGAATTCACAGAAAGTGATCAGGTTGGGATAGTTACTAACATAAGCTGTTTTAAAAGGAACTGACTACATTTGATGATTGATGAATTCCACACTTGGCATCTGTTCACCACCTCCAGAAACACTGCAGCACTTTTTAAACTTTTTCAATTCTTCAAAATTTCCTAGGCAGATTGTTATTCATCATGCCTTGTCAGAGTTGGAAATAGACTTTAAGATCACACCTCAATATTTATTGTTCTCTTAACTATACTAACACACTAAAAAACATCACTGTTTGCAGGGGTGGGCTGCTGGGGGTTTGCAGGGGTTTGGGAGAACCTCTAGCTAAGATTCTGTGCAGTTCGGAGAACCCCCAAATCCCACTCTTGGCTGGCCCTGCCCATCCCACCCTGCCCCTCCCAGGAGTCCCCATGTGGCCCGTTTTGGATGCAGGTAAGTGCAGAGCGTGCATGGAGGCTCGGGGAGGGCGAAAAATGGGCCTACCGGAAGTTTGGGAAGGCCTCCGGAGCTGTTGTGCCCTCCTGGAGGCTCGAGGAAAGCCTCCGGAGCCTGGGAAGGGCAAAAACTCCACCACCACCACCCCGCCGTGGTGCAGGAGGCCGACTAGGCCACATCCACCATGGCCACGCCCACCCAGCAACCAGGAAGAGAACCCCTTGCTAAAAAATTTTAAGCCCACCCCTGACTGTTTGGACAAGATAAAAAAAGAAACTTAAACAATTAGCCTATCTAATATAATCTATGTTTAATGTATAAGTAACCAATTAGATATATAAAATATGTATTAAGCATTGAGATAGAAAAAAAAATTGTTTCATTATTTTTTGTATGTTTGAGTAATTGGGTTTAAAGTATTGAATTTTGAAAATATGGAACTTATCATTTAAAGCATGAAATTGTTTGCCTTATGGATAAATCTGGAGAAATTATTAGTACTGGGTCAAAGAACAGAAATTATAAAGATCAGTATTCTTATATAAGATTACAGACTTTGATTAGAGGGAAAGACAAACGTAATTTTAGATACTTTTCAATATGATATTGTTATTGTTTCATATACCGTTATGGACACTTGTATCAGTGAAGTTTCTTTCAGTTTATCTCAAGAAGCTGGAGACTATTGTAATACTTTTGCTTCATAAAGAGGAGAGGACTTTTCACTTGGGATTATGTTAGATGTTGCTTCATATCTTGAAACTATATTACAACAGGGTTAACTCAATTACTATGGATACCAGTAGGGTCATTTCCATGACATGCTTGTTTTTGGTACTGCACTAAGAACTTTACCTTTCATGTAAATGTGACCGTTCTCGGGAAAAGAAGGTCAAACAAACACTATTTCACTATGTGATATGCATGGTCCAAGACACAAGTTTTTTTTTTAAAAAAAACCCAGCTCAGATATATTAAAAAAAAGTTGGGTTGCTTATATTAAGCTAGAAAAGCATCAGTAACTACAAATACAAAAATAAATACCTAGAAGTCACTTTAATAATGACTTTTTCATTATTCAATAAAGAACTATCCTCCCAATACATAAAATCAAGCTATACACATACACACACACATACACACACATTTTTTATGCACCGATGCAGTTTTAACTTATTTTCTACATATTTGAGCATATAGTCTAGCTTGGATAGAGTTGTTAATATGCAGTGTTCGGGATTCCCACAGAAATAACATACCTATACATATGTTAGGCCAACAGTTTAATTATGAATGTAGTAGTGAATGTACACCTTGTTCTCTACAGTCAACTAATCAGAATAGCACTCTTGCATATTTTATCACTCATTACTCACTTTCCAGTCTGATAATTTGATATACAAACTGTGGCATTTCCTTAGTAGCTGCCCATACATTATAAAAGATTTCCAACTTATTAACATATACTATAAAGTTTCTCAGATAAAACATGTTCTGTAAAAATGAGAAACCTTGTAGAAGTGAAATTACAACTCACTGGGGAACTATGGACCAGTTATTCTTTCACAGCCCTATTTGCATCACACCGTTATTGGATAAAAATTGCACTATGTATAATGCCTCAATTTCATAGTGGAAATGGGGTATATATTATAATGAACAAATAATAAATGAACAGATTGTACAACATATGGCATAGTTCTGAGTATGACACTTCTTAATGTAATATTCCAATATTTGTTTGTAATTAAGAGAAGCACTGTATATATAAAGAACTTCCACATAATATTTCAAAATATATTTCTACAAAGACTGGTTACAATTTTACTTAAAAAATCTTCCTTCCTTCCTTCCTTCCTTCCTTCCTTCCTTCCTTCCTCCTTCCTTCCTTCCTTCCTTCCTTCCTTCCTTCCTTCCTTCCTTCCTTCCTTCCGAAAATAACAATTAAAAGACTATTGCTGGAGCATGATATCCCCTCGCAATACTAGAAAAATATGCTTTAAAAAAATGCTTCAACATGGTGTTACAAAATAATGCTTAGGTTGTTTACATGTTATTTTTTTCTTTTAAATTATAAAATATAGAAAAAGTAACTCTTTGAAATGATTACTTTCTCACAACTTCATTTACAACATTTACAGTTGTGGGGAAAATAAGAAGCAGGAGCAATAAGTAGGTTTGCTGCCTTGAGTTACATATAAAAAGGCAGGATAAAAATCTAATAATAATAATTGCCTGCAAGCAAGAACTGGTGGGACCACAAAATAGAGAAAGTAATAGAAAATGAAGAAGCTAAACTGCTCTGGGACTTTAAAATTCAAACAGAGAAGAACCTGACACATGATACCTCAGACTTAAGAACTGTCAATAAGAAAGACAAAAAAGTCTTGATGTTGCAGTACCTGGAGACAGCAAAATAGAACAGAAAGAAATATAGAAAATCACAAAATATAATAGAGTAGAATGACTATGGCAAAACAAAGATCGCACCAACATTAATAGGCACCTTGGGTACAATTCTAAAACTTCTGGAGAACCATTTGAACACCATTGGCATTGATAAAGTTACCACCAGTCAATTGCTAAAGGCAGCTTTACTTTGAACAGATTACATCCTGCAACAATACCTTAAATACTATGAAACAACAACATCTGCCTATCCCAGGTTCTTGGGAAGGACTTGATAAGTGGATTAAAATGCCAAATCCAATCTAAACATCTGGCTCCCTGAGCAACAACTCATAATAATGCAATCAAGGCCAGAACTGAAAAATTATCGAAGTGCACATTTTGCAAAGAAGCAGAAGAAACAATAGATCATAAACTGAATTCATGCAAGAAGATCACGCAAATTGATTATAAACAACGACATAACAATGTTGCCAAAATGATTCATTGAAATATTTATAAAAATGGCCATGTGCCAGTAATGAAAACTTGGTGGGAACATATAAATGAAAAAGTAATAGAAAATAAGCATGTTAAAGTATTGTGGGATTTCTGAATACAAATAACACACCAGATATAATTGTGGTTAAAAAGAAGAAAGTTTGGATTATTGATGTGGCAATACCAGAAGATAGCAGAATAGAAGACAAAGAATTGGAGATGATCACAAAGTACCAAGATCTAAAAATCAAAATTGAAAGTTTATGGCATAAACCAGTAATGATGGTCCCAGTTGATATCGGCACATTGGATGCCATACCCCCCAAAATTTGATGGCACTTAGAAAAATGTGCATTGACAAAACTTCCATTTGTCAATTGCAAAAGGGCACACTGCTTGGATCTGTACACATAATACAACAATATATTACAACATCCTAGCATATGAAGAACTTGATGCAAATGAAGGCCAACACCAGCTAAAGAACTGGCACCTATGGCTTATGAACAGATACAATCAGAGGTGATTCATTACCAGAAATAAAATATTCAAGGATGCAGAACTGGAAAATATTGAGAAAAATAAGGAAAATGTAAGATCCCCCCAAAGCAATAGTAGAATAGTAGAGGAAATTCAAATAACCACAATTGCAATTATAAAGAAAACAGCTGATATGAATTACAGAAATGATAACTTAGAAGAAGTGATAACAACAGAACCAGTGCAGCCAGCACTGAAACAATAGCTGATTTAACCCCCCACCACGAGAAAAATTAAAAGAGAAAATGGTGCCATAAGCAGAATTACCTATAAAAAGACCAAGATTACTAGCATTGAAAGCAGTGCTCAAGAAACACCTGGCACTTATAATGATATGAATAAGGGGCTTGCAAGGATAAAAAAAAAATCTATTGAACAGACCAATCCGGTTGCCTATAATACAGCAGTGATGGTTATAGAACTGGGTATTGAAATTAGAAAACCAAAACCAAAATCATATTCAATTCCAAAGTGAAAGATCAGACTGGAGTATGAACTTTATTATGAAATAAAGAACTTAAGATCAGATACAAGTAATTAAAATAAATTGAAAGAACAAAAATTGATAAATGTAAGAATCAAGACAAACCCATTTTTTAAAAAAATTGCCAGAAAAATTGAAGAAGCTTTTGGGAAAAAAATAAAACTGCAAATAACTGTGAAACTGAACTGAACACTATGAGGCATGAATCATCAAATTTAAGCAAAATCAGCTATTTAAATCAGACCAAAGGCAATTCTACCAGAGTATGAATGGCTATAGAAATTCTGAAAATAGAAAACCAAACCATAAGGAAATTTGTTAAGATAAATGGGGAACTTAAAAGCATCTTGATAAAAATGCTGGATGGATAAAAGATGAATTTGAAGAAGGATTTAGTAAAAATCAAATGGAAAACCTAATAGTAACAGCAGAAATTGTTAAAAATTGAAAAGAATAAAGAAATAGACAGCTCCAGGAAATTATCAAATGCACAGCTTTGGGATCAAATATCTGAGTAGCTTACAATTATACCTAAACAGCTTAACAAAGTATTACATAAAGGAGATATCAGTGACTGATTTATCACTGACAAAACCTGATTCAAAAAGCCCCAGCGAAAGGGCCATGCCAGGAACCTATAGGCCAATAACATGCTTGCCTACAATGTGTTAAATTACTCAGAAGCATAACAACAGACAACATCCAAGATTATTTATAAAATAACATTCAGTAGAACAAAAACAAATAAAAGAAAAACCAAAGATATAAAAATTCAATTTCTGATTGATAAAATGGTTCCGGAGAATTGCAAAAGCCCCCCCTCAAAAAAAACCCAATTTACATATCATATGGATTTATTATAAAAAGATGTTTGATTTATTGGATCATCAAATGTTTGGAAACAACTGGTGTCAGTAAAAATATTAAAATGCTACTTAGAAAAAATAACTGAAATACAAAATGGATGGTTGAGAAAGAAAAATATTGGCTTATCAACATTAGAGAGGAATTTTTTATCACCCTTATTATTTGTACTATTTGAAAGTAATAAACAAAATCACTTTCAGTGATTTTTAAGAAAAGAAATCTTGGCTATCAAATGGTAAAAATAATACTAAAATCTCACATTGTTTCCTGTGTATTATACAAAGTTTTATGGAAAACCAGAAATTGAAATCCAGTTGACTCCTTCTCAAGATGGTTGCTGAACGGTAATAAGCTTTTTCTCTCTTGTGACGATTTGCTGATTTTGCTGCCAAAGTTGGTTCTCTGGCAGTGCTACTCCCTGGATTTCAATGGGAGCACTTAGGAATGACCCAAAATGGCTTTTCTAAGGCGATGGACCCATCTGGGAAGGGGAGTCTTTAAGATTCCAGTTCCCTTTGGGAGTGGTCAGAAAGTCATGCACATCCATCTTCCTTTCAGCTGTTCATTTTCTTAAGCGTGCCTGAGTTTTAATTTCATTTTTTTTAATTTTCTGCCTTTACTCTGCTTTTTTATTTTTAAATGTTGACCAGCTGGCTGAATTCTGATTTATTTTAACCCTTGCTAGACTCTAGCTGGGTTTTTTTTTCCTTTTCCCTTTGATTTATGCTGTTCTTTTGAATAACTTTCATTTTTTCCCGTAAGGAAACACGGCATGTCCTTGACGATAAAAGTGCCTTCATTTGATTTACATTAATACTGGACTTTCACGACAGGGTTTTTGAATTTTTTAATTTGCAAAATACTTGGGAGTTTACTATTTAAAAAATTTTCTTTTAATCTTGGATCAAAATATCCAGAAAATATATTTTCTATTTTTTTCTGCTTCAATGTTCTTTGCTTCTTGGCTAAATTTCATAGAGCAACAATGTATCAGATTACAGAAAAGCAAGGCTGATATCCAGAAAAGGTAACATGTATTTTTTAGTTGAAAATTTATTTTAAAAAATTGAGGAAATGATGATGGCTGTGTAAAATATTCAACTGCATGTAGTTCTAGATAAGTTAGATTCATAAAAGGAATGTGATTGAAAAGCTGCAGACCTGTTGGAAATCCTGAAAAGAGATATGGACTGTACAGATGTAGAACCAACTGAAGCATTTGCATATCTCTCTCAGAAGTTCAAGCCTGCATTCTTTTACAATAGCAGAAGCCTGTCTGAATGGAAAAGTGACAAATTGGTTTTTCTTAAGAGGACTGAAAGACATTGGGAATGGATTTGTCACATTTAAACGACTTTCATCTAGATTTTGTTGGGAAGATAGACCAACTATAGAGACTGAATTTATTATATATAGACAACAATTATATATAAATAAGATATTGTATTAAGAAATGAATGTGGATATTTGATCCAGGACAAATTACTGTTATCTCTTGGGAAGATTTGGGATAGATAAGATGCTGTGATAAATTTTCTACGAGTTGATTACAATAACTGTTTGTTAACAGACAGTTTTGAAGTTTTAACCTTGCCTTTATTATTATACCTCCTGTTAACTATTTTGCCATTAATATTGTATATATGAATGACAGATCAATAATTTGCAAATAGATTTAGTAGTTTAAATTTTTTCTGGGCCTGTTTCACAAAAGGTAGGAAACTAATTTTGTAATAATGTCTTAATCAGCATTCAACTAGGCAGGATAATGTGTGTCTATGCACCTTTTTTCAATCTTTTGTTTGTTTTGTGTTTTGTCTTTAATTTGTTGGAGTGTTGTATTTTAATTTTTCGAATAAAATAGGAGTTTTTTTAAAAAAAGTTGAAATCCAGCCATTTACAAACACAGTAAAACATTTAGCCCATATACAACAATGTATTTTGGCCTAGAAAAATGTGCTACAGTAGCAATAAAGTGGTAAAATCATAAACACTAATGGAATTGAAATGCCAAATGGTCAAACCATCAGGAGCCACTAGGATGACAAATACCTGGACATTTTACAGTTAGATAACCTCAAGCATGAATAAGTTAAGAATGTGATTAGCAATTTTCTTACTCTTTGGATGCATTCTTTATTAAAGACAAAACTGAACAGTGTAAACTCCCTTCCATGCCATTGTTACCTGGGCCCTATTTGTAACACTATATACACTGTTGGATTTATTAAATGGTCACAAGCTGAATTGGTTCGGATTAGAAAACAAGAAAACTGATGACTATTCACTATGCATAACATCCTGTAGTGATACTAATAGATTATACCTGTTGTGCAGAAATGGAGGTGGAATTTTACTTCAGGTCAAACAAATTGTCAAAGAATAAAAACATGCATTGGTTGATTGTGTAAAAAAACAGCCAAGAACAAGCATTGATGCATATTAAAAATTGGAATTTACTGAATGTGCAGGAGAGATGTGAATATTGAAATAATGTAATAAAATCACAAAGAGAATGCTGGCAAAGAAAAGTATTACATGGTTAACTTCTATAAAAGATTGAGGGGAAAGTGGATAAAGATAAAACCTGGAAATGACTTACAACTGGAATATTAGAAAAAGAAACTGAAGGCTTGATTTTGGCTGTGCAAGAGGAAGCTATTTGAATCAATGCAATCAGGACCAAAATTGAAAGGTCATCAAATCATACAAAGTGCAAATTGTGCAAAAAAGCAGAAGAAACAGTAGATCGTATACAGCATTAGGCTTGTGAAGATGGTTGTACAAACTAATTATAAATAACACAGTTGTCAAAATGATTCACTGAAATATCTGTAAAAATTATCGTGTATAGTAATGAAAAAAATGTTGAGACCATACAGTTGAAAAAGTAGTTAAAAATGAGCAAACATTGTGGTATATCTCAATACAAATGGATAAAATCTTGATTCATAATACATTAGACAACTGTGGTTGAAAAGAAGTCAGTGTGGATAATCGATGTGGCAATACCAGAAAATAACAGAAGATAAAGAATTGGAGAAGACAGCAAAGTATCAAGATCTGAAAACTGAAACTGAAAGATTATGGCATGAACCGGCCTTGGTGGTTCTTGGGGAGACCTCGATGTGTATGAAGACCAACACCAGCTAAAGAACTTGAAACTGTGACTTCACATTGTTGTGAACAGATAATAATAAACCTATGTACTTCAATATAAAGCAGACTATTAAAATATTTCTTAGCCCTATACATATAAAAATAGAATAATTGAAAATAGTAAATAGAATTAAATTCAGACTAAAATTATCATGTCTTACACCTCTTTTATATGTGAAATAATATATTTCAGTAACTGCATATAAATAATAAGCAAAGAATAACTTTAATCTAAACAAGTACAAAAATGTTTAAAAACATGTTTTGATGCTTAAATGTACTCAAACTTTCCAATTTCCTTTTGCACGATCATTTGTACGCAAATAAGAACAACAGTTCAATAACTGGAATTGCACATATCTATTATATTTGATTTTAAATTTTAAATGTAGTACAACTCTATTGAAATGGAAACAACGAGGCTCTGTTAAATCTATATTGATCAAATTTTATTATTGAATGCTAAAATTTTAATTGCTTGCATAATTAAATTTAAATGAATTATCTGGATTCCCTCAAATAAAATGAATTTTGGCTCTGATTTTCAACTAATGTCTGAACCAACATTTTGTTTCTTACATCCAAAGTCACTTGGTTGAGTTGGGAGGCTATAAAAATTGAATAAATAAATAAATAAAATAAAGGAAACAAGCATTGGGTATACTTTGAATGGGTTTTCCTTATTATTTCTTACATGCTTTTCCAAATCCATTTTTTTTAACCCTGATGCTTTTATGCATAATATGAATAATGAGAAAAATGCAAGCTTTCACTGAAGGAATTAGTAGTCTTCAAATCACCTAAATCCTGGTTATATCACTCATAAGCAAGGCACAATAAATTAATACAATATCTTTGGCTAATTCAAAATACAAATATGCAAACATGAGTAGGGAAGCCAGATAAACTATTCTGCTTCACTAAAGACAGAATGCAAAGTTTGTGAAATTAAGCTTTCTGCTTTGAATCAGATTTGAAGGGCTAGAATTCTTCCTTCCTTCCAAAGACAAAGGAATATTAGTTGTTCAGTTGAATGGCAGGTGCCAAATGGTATTTACATTTCCTGCAGAAGATGCTAGCTCACAGGCCAACCAGTTGACCATGAAAATTCTTAGCCCTAAGTGACCCAAAGACTGACTATAAATCTATCCCCTAAAATACAGTCAATGCTCCATTTGTTCTTCCAGCCTTTCCATATGTAATGTTAAACATTTTATTATAATCTAGTTACATTGGGATCTTTTAAGGCTGGTAGCAATAATTTGTTGACAAAACGAAGGATTACGGTAAACTTTTGTTTAAAATAAACACATTATAGGGTCAGCATCACCCAAGGGAATGTCACTTAAGGAGAGGATTATGCAATTATATTGCATTTAACAAGAGGAATGAGTCAAAGACATAAAAACAGATGGGGAAAAAAGGTACTAAATTAATGCTTATTTTTAAAAAAAGGTTACAAAACAGTGCAGCTTGCCATCATGTAGTTAGATCCATTTTAATAACTATATTTGCCCTAAACTGGAAATTATTCAGACTACTACAATTGCAAAACTTGGTAGCTAGAGTAATGTCTGGCAATGGACTTTATACAATCAGCTTTGTATTTTATATCCTGGCTTCCAGTTTGTTTTTCAGCCGAATTCAAGGTCCAGGTTTTGACTAATAAAGCCCTGAAGATATTAATGCTAATCTTTTTTTTTTCTATATGGCTCTCTATGATCATCTTAGAGAAATGCTTTTACAATGACACTTGTAAGGGATTCAGGGGTATCAATAGCATCCTTAGATATGCTGTTTGTATCACTTTACAACATGTCATTGAATGCCTAATTATTATCTCATTTATCTCATTTGTGTCCATGTATAACATTAGCATATTACGCAATTCTAATTGCTTGCATAATTAAATTTAAATGAATCATCTGGATTCCCTCAGATAAAATGAACTTATGGCATTGTTTCCAGCTGATGTCTAAACCAATACTTTGCCTCTTATATCCAAAGTCCACTCAAGGAGTTCAATCTAAGTTTGACAATTTATGTGTCACCAAGGCCAGAGGATGGACAATATAGCATACTTTCTTCAGAATTACATATATTGAATTGGAAGCGTGACAGATTTCAATACCATTTAGGGATATTTCAAGTCAATGTTTTTTATTTTTTTTCATCCCTCCAATATTTATTTTCATTTTGAAAATACTGATAAGCAAATGTTTAGAGAAGTTGTCATTAAATGCAAGCTTGGCTTATCAATAAGGCCCTTTGTGATGATAATTACAGATTATTTGGAAGAGAACCATATTTCAGGGATTTCTAAAGCTGCAGAGGATAAAGCATAACTGGTGGGAAAGAGATAACCTAGTAAAAGCTAGTGAAGACTGAGTTGAATATTCTGGATACCACAGCCAGAAAGGTTGAAGGCAAATGTTGCCTCCCTTTGGACTTGGGGGGATTAAAAGGCGGAGAAAGATTTAATAGTTTTGGAAATATGTATAGCGAAAACTGACTTCTGTGATGAATAAGTTCTCCCTAGGCTAAGATTGATACTGTGATATATTTGACTCTCTATTACTATGGTGATGCTAAATTAACTCAGAGAAATCTTACCAACTGGGGAGCTTATGCTAGTGATTTATACATACTTTTAACAAATAATAAATAAATGATATGTTATATTTTTTTACAGGACCAAACATTCCTGATATGGTCAAAGAGCCATTTCACATATCTCAAAATATGCATTTCTATATGCATAAATTGCCATTAAATTCTATGCTGGTACAATGGTGTTATCGGTCAAATTGCCTCCATTAAAAATTAGAACTCTTAATTCATAGCTTCCCATTAAATTCACAAAATTTACATTTTTTTCCTTCCCCAAGTAATCAAAATATGCAAGTTAAGAATAATGCTTGTCATAATTGATCAGCATTTGTTAATCAATTAAAAATGTTATGATCGAGAGATTATATGTGTGCCTGTTGTAAGTTTTCTTACTGCTTCTGTGCAGGTGGATGATACCATATGCCACGTAGAAGTTCAGCGGTCTGCATTACAGACAAGGCCTTTAATAAATTCCATTCACTTTCTTGGCAAGCAAGTAGTTGCTTGTATTAGAGCTGCTGGGAAGGCATATGGTTTACAAACCACAGCTTTGCTATACATATACAAGTGCACACTTTCTCATAAATAACCAATACTTATTTAGCTTGATCTTGATTATCGTTTTGGAACGCTATTACTTCTGCCTTAGGCAAATGAGAAGCAAGTATTTTTCAAGGACAATTCTAGCTGAAATTCTCTCTAAAGGATCAAAGCAAAACTTAGTAGCAATGAATACAGCTTTGTTCCCTCAGCTACCAGTAGCTATAGACATAAAAATAGTGCGTTTCTAAATACTTATGGAAAGATCATCACCACTTTTTGCCTTGAGTTTTCTTCCAGAATACCATGGCCCACATGTTTTTTACTATAAAACATGAAAGAAAAGGTGTTGCTCTGGTCAAATAAAAATAAAGTTTACTAGTTTGTGTCTCAGGTTTAAGCAGGCCAAATCCTGCCAAAGACATTAAAACAACATCTGCAAAACAGATTTTCATTAAATTCATCGGTTGAAAGCTAAGCTCTTAGGCAGATGATGCCTTAGAACTAACCTTTCACCTTGAATTAGAATTAGGTCATTCAACTTTTCTAGTTTTTGAAAAAATAAAAGTTAAGGGTAAAACTAACACATCATCTATGTATTATACAAGTCTCATTGACTTTGATGGCACCTACTTCAAAGTAGATGTCCTTAATCTATATTTTTTACAAATGTAGGTTAAATATTGGTTTGTCATATTAGGCAACTGATTGTACAAATTACCTTTTTATTCAGCAGATAGAAATGTTTTACTACTTGATTAGCTTCCATTTTTACATCATGCCTTATCCATATTCAAGCAGTTTTGATGCTTGATTCCTCAAAGCAATTCATACATTTAGAAATGTATACAGCCATGCATCTAAGGTACCGTGTTTCCCCGAAAATAAGACCCTGTCTTATATTTTTTTGAACCCTGAAATAAGCGCTTGGCCTTATTGCCATGCACTCAGAAGCCCGACTGGGCTTATTATCAGGGGATGTCTTATTTTGGGGAAAACAGGGTACATAACTCTAGATCAGTGGTTCTCAACCTTTCTAATGGTGCGACACCCCCCCACGACCCCCCCGCCACCGCCGTGACCCCCCGCCACCGCGACCCACTCCCCGCCCCCGCCCCGTGTGGGATGAGGTGACAAAGGGGGCGTGACACCAGGGGCAAAATGCTCCCGGTTCGGGCTTGCCTGCGCCCTCTGCGCATGCGCAAAGCATTCTGCGCATGCGCAGAGGGTAGAAGAACCCAAATGGTGGCGTCCGGGCTACCAGCTGTCCGGCGACCCGCAGGCACGGCCGAACCAGGACCTTTTCACCCCTGCAGTGACGGTGGCACCAAGATGGCGGGCTAACGCGCACAGCGACCCCTGTGAAATGGTCGTTCGACCCCCAAAGGGGTCGCGACCCACAGGTTGAGAACCGCTGCTCTAGATGGCAAACAATATATACAAAACCAATATAATATCTATAACCCATTAAAATAGTAAAATATGGTACAAAACCCAAACAAATAAACATGGCATAGTTTGTTCCACTTTTATAAAATGAACAAATATATTGGGTCACCTAGCATGCTATGATCTCTAACCCAGTGTCCTATAAGGCTTGGGGAAAAACAGCCTTCTGAAATATCAAGAGGATTGTGGGCTATCCAAATCTTGGGGAGAGGGGGAGGTGTTGTGACAGAGAACATGTTGTGACAGAGAACTTGGACCCACTGGTGTAAGAAAGGGGATCACCAGAGTGTATCTATCAGATCTGGTGGACCAGATAGAACCCCTTTCTATAATACTCATTTAATAGCAGTACAGTTGTGAGGATTCCAATTATTTTCCTTCAATAAAAATGCATTTTCTTATTGCTATATTTTGAGACTGACAAAAAGAATGTATTAGCTAGACAGCAGAATACCTTTTCTTTGCCAGTCCATTTCATTATCAGACTGGCCTATTTAGTTGAGACCATGAGTTAGGGAACCTAACTTTTAAATAAACCAAAATAGAAGGGAGATTGAAGAATTTAGTTAAGAAACTGGGGGGAAAACAATTGCAACAATAGCAATAGCATTCTCTTCTGATATTTCAGAGATTTGATGGAGGTTTGCATGATTTTATGTCTACAATTTGGAAGCTCTAGAATTAACTGATTAAATCCTAGGGAAATGTAACTATTACTCTATGGCAGTATGACATTATGTATTCAGTATTTATTTATTTATTTATTTATTTATTTATTTATTTATTTATTTATTTATTTATTTATTTTAGAGGAGGAAGACAAGACCTTTCAACCAACAAAATTAATCCTCCCTCCCTACACCAGTATTACTATTGTGTCTCTAATGAATTTTATTTCATTTTCATTTTTAAAAATTGTAAAATCCCCTTCCAGAGTTTTACTCCAGGAATTACACAGAAAGCAGAACATTTCTCTGCCACAAAAGAAAAATACGTTGTTCATCTCATCTCATTGCTTTGATAGGCAATACTGTAAAATTATTAGAGCTTTGAATAAAAACTTCCTTTATTTTTTTGAATAAATTCTCTGTGTGAGTATTAAATCCACACATAACCAAAATACAGCACCAATGTATGAAAGGTTTAGATCTCAACAGTTTGCAAATGACGCAAAATAGAAAATGTTAGGTCAACTAACCTATGATAATTCAAAAGTGGACACAATTATAAGTTAATTTAAACCCTACAAGCTCTGTATATATTCTATATATGATCACTGCTTTGAATTAGAGGAGGAGAAGGAATTTTTTTAAAAAGCAAGATGTGAAACATAAGAACCTAATGGTATGATAGCTCGATATTATATAGCTTTAGTACAAATATTCTGATGCCATTGTAATTTAAAATATTACTTTCTAAGGGTTGTCTTCATATTCCCTATAGGAATAAGCAGGGGGTTGGACTAGAAGACCTCCAAGATCCCTTCCAACTCTGTTATTGTATTCTATTCTATAAATAAACTAGTTAAATTACAAATTGCAAAAAGTACAAAAATATACTTTAAATTTCTTATATGTTTTTATTGTTTACATTTAAAGGAGTGACAACTACTCAACTTTCTTGTAAGACTTCTTGTAGGTTTATTATGGATAAAGTGATGTTATGTTTAATATTATGTGTATGGAAGAAAATCCAAAGTAGCATTTATAAATATAGAGGTGTCTACTTTCTTGATAAGAACCACATGCTTCTAAAACATGTAATTACTCAGAAAGATTTCTAAATACATACTGAAAAATAAAATGGTGTCAGGCACTCTGATGAGTCCATATCTGTAAACTTATCTTTTGATTCTAGATATCTAGAAACTTTTCTATGAAAGAGTTTGCAGAGTTTGAAGGCCAGGGGAAAGCTAAAGTTCTATTGTACCTGAAGTTAAAGGCAGTAGCAGTTACTAATATGTTTAATAGTCTGCCTCCAAGGAAATAAATTTTATCATATGTAATTGTAGCAGGTCAACATAAAAAGGCTGAATCCCCATATTAAGCAAAAGGCTGAAGACCACATATTTTCAGAAGAGTTTCTTGCACAGAGGGAGGAAAGAGAAAGGAAAAGAAGAGGGAATGACAGCTTTTTCCTTATAAAATTCAAATACAAAATATATTCATTATTTTGTACTTTAAAAACCAGGTTTCAGCTACCTGTCTAACATCATAATTTATACACAGTTAAGTTTTTTTTACTAGCCTTTGTGGGGAGAAAGTTGCCTACAGAACTATTTGCCTATTTTATTTTTACTTTGTGTGCAATTTACAATAGGATTTGAGATGAAACATACATTATTTTTCAACAGCTGATTTAGTCCATAAATATCAATATTTGCATTACTTAGTACTACTTTATAAATTAGACGTAAAAATTGCCTTACATTGTATTTAGATTAACTATATGGCTGCCCATCTCAAAACAGTGATTCTGTACATGGCCAATCTTTTAGTATCCTAAACTGGATAAATGTTTTGAATAAAACGTTCAGATAAAGAAATAAAAAACACCTTGGCAAATGACAAATTTGGAATGCAGAAATGAATGTGTACAACCCTATAAAGCGATCCGGTAAAACATTACTAAAAAACATCCAATAATTAAAATTTGGAAGCATAATGGTATATTAGGTTATAATAGTATTCATCAACCTGACAGATTCAAAGCATTTTCTTCCAGGCTTCAAAACAATGAATTTACCTTTATGCTGACACTTTCTACACACCTTATAATATTTTTTTTTTTTGGTAAGGCTTAGAAAAAGAAATAGGCAAAAAGACAATACACCGTACTTGTAAATAAACTATAATAAAAATATAGTTCACTGGTGTACGTTTTCAATAGATACTGAAGTCACAGGCTTTGGTTGAGATGATTTATGATTAATCCGTAGCATGAAGCTATAGTATTTTTTTATATACAATAATAAACAACTGTCAGTTCAAATATGTGAAAGCATTTGTAGTTAACATTTGGCTAACAAAACTAATTAGGTACATGATGTCTTTAATTTAACAATTTCACCTAAATCCTATGTACACATATTTAGGGATAAAACTCAAGTAACTCATTAGGATTTACTTCTGAATATACATGCAAAGGGTTGTGCTGATAATAGAATTGTAAAGATTGATTAAATAAACAAAGAGATAATATGTTCAAGATGCCACTTTTGAGATGGCGGACTATTTTTTCTTACTTTTTTTTAATTTGCAGATCTATCAACCTTTCCTTTTTAACCCCTTATCATTTTCACAATTTACTGCCAGTTGAAATTACTGGTAGGTCCTTACCTTGTAAAGTCTCCAGGCTGCCTCATGCCTGTGATTGGTGGTGTGTAAGCGCAATTTATCCACACTGTTGGTGTAGTAGTCACAGGCATTACATTTCAGGTGAACTGGGTTGCCAATGGCGATGCACTTCAGCCGCCACTCGTTCGTTTTTCCTCCTTCCTTAATATGTGCCACCAGTTGATATTTCTGCATGTGTTTGTCAGTCTTGCAGTGGAGCTGGAAGTTGGCTTTGAGCTGTGTGTTGTAGTTACACAGCTTGCATTGGTATATGTCTCCAATTACAGCCCTCCACTCCTCTTCAGGGAGAGAACGTTCACTGCTCACATGCACACTTAGGGCCTCCAAGCTGTCAGAGGTGAATTTGTTGCAAACAGCACACTGGAATAACTTCAGCGCTGGGTCACTGATATAAGGTGACAGCTCTCCTGCAGTAAGGAGGGACAGGTCATCACCCATTAGCTGACCACTGGCAAGCCGGATTTCAGGTGGCAGCTCATTATTTACTACAGGGAAAAAAATTAAAAGGGAAAGTAAAGACCAGAAAACATAAGAGAGTCTGCGCGTGCACATAGACACACATGCACACTGGAATCTATAACTAAAGCCTTGACAAGGGACTTGCTTTCTCTAGAGCTTAAACTATAAAAAGCTGTAATAGGATTGAATCAGGATCAATTACAATCATCCCTTTCAACTTCTGAATTCCCTCATCAGATAGCTTTAATTACTCCTACTGGGCATGATGTCATTCTGGAATTTTTATTTTCAAAGACATGAGAGTTGATCAATAAAATAACAAAATAGTAAGGCTTTTGCAACATAAAAGCTGAGATTAACTTACACCACACTAATTGTAGTTTCATTATATCCTTTAAATACTCTAATTATAGCTCTCACATATATGACCCACATACATGCACATATGAAAACTGAGGAATGGCAATTCAGAAAGTTCTATCAATTTTAATTTGACTGATTTCAAACACAGTACAAAATAGTTGTGGGAAATAGTTTTTTCCCCCCATCCTGATATTTATGTCATCATAAATTGATCATAAGTGTAAATGTAATATACATGGCTATAAAAAATAATAAATTTCTTTGTTGACTCAAACCAAGCCATTATCCCAAAATCTCAGTTTCCTATTTCTCTACTTTAAAGAGTTGCCCCAACACATTTAATTTTCATATAAAAATATCACATTATTAATAATTTATTATGAATATTGATATAATTATGATATTTGAAAGCTAATAAATTAATACAGCATCAGCTATAATGCCAGGCCAGACTAAAAGCATTAATACAAAAATGCTACAAATAAAAAAATTGTACTGCTTCATAAATATTTATTTACACTACATGCAACAGGAAAATGGAACAGAAAACGTAATGCTATTCTTTTAAACTTTGTGTTAACCGATATTGTTTTCTATGTGAGTTTGATACATATTATAAAATCCTTCTTTCAAGACTCACATAGAAAATGTGTAAAGAGAACAATTTACAAGTGGATGAATACTTGGATTCAGGGTTGGGTTCCATTTACCTTCCCCACCGGTTCGCATCG
>QLTV01002657.1:2258303-2279204 GCA_003457575.1 Thermophis baileyi
AACAATAAGAAAACCCAATAATTTTCTAATTAATCAAGATAGGCATGTTTACCTTTGCATATGCCAAATCTGCACAAACAATATATGCATCCAAGCAGGCAGTGTATTCATGAATATTACTTAAAGCAGGCATTGCTCAAATTGATAAAACCAAATCCCCATCTAGATGTTAAAAATCACTATTTCTTCCTGTTCAACTTGCAAGTATTAGATCAGAAGCAAATATTGATGGGGTTTTTTACGCTTAATCTGTTCAACTGGACTGAAATGTGAATATAGTATTAAGACAATCATACACAAAGACTATTATACTTAATGAATTACAAATAAATAAGGGCTGCTATCATGCTATCATTAATTAATTAAACACAATATTTATGCTTGGAGATAAAAAATAATTGTAGGAACTTTGGAATCAAGTTAGAGAGATATACTTGAACTAATAAAGGGGAATATTTGTAGCCAGTGTTGAAATGAGGGATTCCTTGGTGTTCTCTGAGCTTGGTTGTTTTCTTGCAGATGTTTCATTACCCAAACCAGGTAACATCATCAGTGCTAGTCACTTAGCACTGATGATGTTACCTAGTTTGAATAATGAAATGTCTGCAAGAAAACAACCAAGCTCAGAGAGCACCAAGGAACCCCTCATATACTTGAACTTAAATCTGTGTCGTAATATTATTCAGCAACGTATAAAGTACTCAAATGCACAAAACATATTCAGCTGGGACTTAGAAGTAACAAATAATTGTAGACAAATACACCCAAACTTCTGCATTGTCTCATATGCACCTCAAACAGTGAGCAGTCTTTCAGACTCATCTCTTCTTCTTGATGAATTTACAGAAACAGATGTGAAGGGCAGGGATTACATCTCACTACACAGTCATGCAAATAACTTCAAGTTTTATCAAAGTAAACTTTATATGCAAAATGTCCATCCATAATAGTCAGCTTTAAATAATTTCTATGCCGGTCGAACTCAAAACTTTATGATCAAAATTTTCCAAATAAGAATACAAGATTTTAGTTGATATAAAGGATTTTGCAACTTTGACATAGTTAGCATAGTAAATATCCCTTATAATATATATCTTTTATAACTTAGCTGCTTCCAGAGATACAATGCAGTGATTCTTTAAGGAAATATTAGTTATTAAAATGAATATATTGCATGAAATGCCAGAGAAGATATATCCTTTTTCAAATAAATACTATCAGTATAAAGAAAGGAGAGAAACTTTTTTTTAAAAAAAAAAATCAGACTATATCTTTTATGGCTGCAATTAATGTATGTTCACTAATCTACTAATCTATATATGTTTTTTATCTCCATATTATAATATAAAGTGGAATACAATATCATCCAACTAACTTTTACAGCTCAGTTTCAATTGTTTATTAATAAATGTTTCTATTTTCTTGCAAGGTTCAAAATCACCAAAAAAAAAAAAAGAAGAAAGAAAGAAAGAAAGAAAAGAAAATCTTATGTTAAGAGTAAGCAGTTGAATACATACCTGCTAACCTGCTTAGTGTAGTAAATTCTATCAGCAATTTGAAAGGCCAACGACTTTGATGATCTAACTCCTTCTATTAGAAAAATATGGACAATGCACTGAAAACTTGTTACTAAGCTCTGTATTGGTCCTGGATAAAAACTGTTCTCTAAACTCTGCTCAGTCAAATTATAAAACCCACCTACAGCCAGCTTTGCTAATGAAAAAAAAAAAGGGGGGGGGGTGCTTTTCTGAACAATAGAAGAATTCCCCTGCATTTAGAATGCGGTTCCCATTAGAGCTAAGAATCAGAAATGCCACTTTTACCTCTGTTTTTTTAATTGATATTGTCCCAACCCTCTTCTACGGTTCAGTGAGACACTGTTTGTGAAATGATTAAAAAGAACGTGATCTGATCAAGAGGAGAGAATAATGGGAACGGAATGCTAGGTTAGCCATAGTGCAAAGTGCTGGGAACGAAGAGCAAGGGACTTTTTACTCTATTGTTTTTATTCCCATCTGCTCTTTAGACATCTCAGATCACTTTGATTCTTTATTTACTCTGCTAAAAATGGGTTAAAAGTTGCCCACTTACATTTGGGAACAAGTTACAGATCTTTAAAAAAAGAAAGAAAGAAAATAAATAAAAATCCTTGAATTATATCAAGTTTCCAAAAGGTCATCACTGTCTCTGCTGTGGCCTTTTCCCTATCCCAAATCCTCTATCAATATGTCATAGTGAGTTAGGCAAAGACAAAAGAGAGGCTCAGTGTGAAAACTGCACATATATCTAATCCTGACAAAGCAATGAATAGGCCTTCACAAGTATAATTATGCTTGTTTATTTGTTACCACGTACAGAGAACTGATGAAAAAATCCATCAAAGTGGTATTATGCAGACACCAAGAGCTTCTTTTCTTTGGTTGCTAAAGCCACATTGAGGCTTAAATTCCTTATTGTTAAATTCAGAAGAAAAGAGGAGGAAGAGAGATTTTGGTTAGACTTTTTTGCATCAGTTGCTGACAGATCTTTTGTGTACAGCGCTGTATTATTAGATGCATTAGTTAGAGGCTTGCTCATTCAGTTCCCTCATTTTAGACCATACTGGACTCTGTAATTATAAAGTGCTACTCACTTTACCTTTACTCTGGGTGTGGCAGGCATCTGACTGATCACAAGTGAAGCAGATTTAAAATCTGACTTATTTCCCCGCCCCCCTCAAATATTGGGATTTAGAATTTCCAAAGACAGGTAAACTACCTGAACAAAAGCATGAGGTCCAAATCTAAACAGAATTGAAAGCGTAATCAAACTGAGATATAGATCTTTGTAATAATACAGAAACTAAGACAGGCAAAACTGAATATGCTCCTATAACAAATTCAAGCCTGGCTGCCTGTGTGAACTTTTACATCTATCCAGAACCTAATTCCACTAGCAGATGAACCAAAGCTCTAAAAAAAATCAAAGTTATTGAAGCAGCCCCAAGATAGTATGGCAGATGCATGATGCAAAGAAGACCCTTTTTCTTGGAGAGAGATCCGTATAAAAGCCATGACACACTAAGAGACCCTATCAAATAGCTTTACGACAGCATGACTTGAAAGATCAGAGTTGGGGAATGGGTGCCAAATAACCTTCTCTGCTCCCTTTACGAAGAGAATTATATCAAAGTAAAAGCAATATGCATAGTTAATGTCTTTGTGAGCTTTCCAATTTAAAACAGAAAAGCTGTAATTTTTCTTTGCTGGCAATCTGGAAACACTCTGGAGTTAATTACAGCTGATTCGAAGTGAACGACACAAACAAAGACCAGTCTATGTCCAGACAATTATACTGCATTAACCAGCTTAGAGCTTCCTGCTGATGTTTCAGAGCTCTTCTATTACACCCTTCTACCTTCCCAGCACGATAGAAAATGCTTCTGCAAGGAGGAATTAATGAAGAGAACTGCAAAAGAATGTGTGACGACCTCTCCTGACACGGCAAAAACTTTCCACCCATGTCACGACAAAGGGGAGAAAGTAATTAAGTTTGAATAAAAGGATGTAACCAAATATATTGTGTACTTAAAGCATCACTTTAAAAAGAAAACCAGAAAAGTTTGCAAATCACATACTTGACTGACTGTGGAATCACAATATTGTTTCATTTCTTTTTACTTTATCATCTTCAAAGGCTATTGGTTCAGATTTTGTTTGAAAAACTATTACCATTATTTTGAAATGTCATGTGACAGATCAGCTTTTTACATGTCTTTGAAAAGGTTGTTTCCTTGTTTTATATATATGAAGGATTCAATGATAGCCAGATCGTTGTCCCTGTTATTTTTAATTTAAATTAAACAATTGAAATATCATTGTTTAATTCTTTTATATTGTTTCCAGCTGTCTCTGTGAAACTAGTTCACCTTCATTCCTCTGGATGAAGATCAGCATTTTGCCACTAAAAAAAATGGTTTCTTTTCAGAATCATCCTGTATAACAAATATGACAATGTATATTTTTCTCTTTTTTTCTGTTTGATCTTTAGATTAAATTTTGCAATCATCTGGCTTGATCATGATTGTTATTATTTAAAAATAATAATAGCAATCAACAAGCCTTTTTCTGGCATTGCTTCAGTATTAATCCAGCCAGCAGTATTTAATTACAAAGTAACTACCTTAGTCTGTAGCTTAAATTGTGGAATCAGGAAAACACTGGATAAATAACAAAGCAACATTTCTCATGTCTTTCTTTTACAGAAAGGTGCATCTGAACAGCAGTGACCCAGTAAAATTTAAACAGTAATCCTTTGTCTTATCTATGCAAAGTAGGATTAGGGTTACAATGATGACTGCTTAATCCCTTTGATTTTCCTTTGCTGTATAAATATTAATCTACAAATCAATCAAGTCCTGTATTGTAATGCACACAACATACTTTGTGAAAGGTTATGTAAATTATAGTCATTTTACAAGCTCCATCTGAAAAGAACTTCATGCTTTCCTTTTCATCCCAAAATCTGTATTGGATTTAAAAATTCGAATGTTGTATGCACAAAATGAAAGACCTGTACCCTTAAATTTTCAAAATTTGTCCATGAAAGAGATTTTCCCCTTAATAATACACTGTTCTGCCTTCATAGATGTTTAAATTACCAAATCTACTATTTTTAGATACTACCAATTAAGTAAATCATCTTTAATTTTGTGAGAGTGCTTTTGAAAACTTAATGAACTCAAAAAGTATAAATGTGAGAGACCAGATATTTTCCTATAATCTTATGTTTTGAAATAGGCTACTGACACAATTTATAATGTCATAAATACTGCTGTGCCAGAATAATCCTACAGAATACATTTACTGTGGAGTTTTAATTTGTTAATTCAAACCAAGGATTAGATTCAGGCAAGTTTGTTTTGCTTAACAGTAGAACTATTGAAAACATTGAATTTTAAATTAGTGATTACAAAGTCTTAAGTTAGTTACTATATTTCTTCTAGAAATATGGACCTAGTTAGCAATCCATGCAATTCTTACTTATTTAACTGTACTGCAATAGTAGGTAAATAGTAAAACAGTAAATGAGAAAATAGAATAGATCTTCAGTTATATATAGTGCAAAATGAAAGATACAATACTACTTAAGGCTGTGCAAATGCTGTACTTAAGACACAGCCCTTGAGTGACAGTTCCTGCAGAATACGTAGAACTGGGAGTTATTTTCAATTGGACAGGTTTCAATAAAACACATCCAGACATACATTGTCATTTAATATGATTTCATCTTAAACATCTAGTTTGGCCATAGAATTATTTTAAATATAACATAGTCATTAATATTGTTCTAGAGTAATCTGCCAAATTTTGTTTGGCTAGTGCAAAATCAGCTGGGACTTCTGTTTTTATCAAATAGGGCCTTTCATCATTTTTTTCAGTGGAAGTTCATTTGACTCCACTGCATAAGTGAAGTGAGCAATTCAGTAATTAACTTTTGTGTTTTAAAATGTATAAACTTTAATTGGTTTTCATTGTAAACAAACAAATGTCAGCCACAATTATAAGCTCTTTGGTTTAACTGCATATTATTCCTTTACAAACAAACCTGATGTCAGACAAATTAAAATCAAGTAGCTAAGCTGAATTTTACATGATCTGCCAATCACTTGATTACTAAACTTTAATACCACTGTAGGAAAACTATTTCAGTAAAAAATAATTATAAGAATTACAACATTAAGACAGGCTTAATTGTATTGATTCAAAAGATGCATACATAGAGAAAGCATGTTGAAAGAGTAATGTTATCTTCAATCTACAGCTACCATTCAAACAAAATTACCTGGTATGAAAAAAAAAAAGCAATGTTGGACTCATGTTTTCCTCCCCACCCATAAAGAACCAATTGAAGTAGTTCTTTCGCTTACCATCTTTGAACTTTAAACAACAAAATATCAATGTGAAACAACTTCAAGGCATGAAGACTTGGAGGTTTATTTACTGACTAGTGTATCTATTAAGACCAGGAACAAGTGGAGCTGTCAGGATGTAATGAAGGTAAATGATTAGTTAGCACTGAAGCTGAGCTCTTCTTCAATGCAATAAGAGTTAATTAAAGTTTACCACCAAACATCAACCAAAGCAGGATGTTGATCAGGTTTCAGCATTAAGTGCAAACAGACAATGGTTGGCAGCAATTAGTGTAACTATCAAATGACATGCAACAATAATTATACATTTAAAATAGCTCAATGTCTGGTGGGGAAGGGGAACCTTATCACCCCCTTTGACTACAGTACAAATATTCAAAGAACAGGAAACAGGTGTCAGATATTTCATGTTAGCACTGTAAATCAATAGAATCCAACAATAAAAACACACTACCAGTATACAACTATGTTATCTGTAATGGAGGAATTTACTCTTCATGAAAGAGAAGAAAATTAACTGCTTGCTTGCAACAAAGGGAAGTGGTACTAAGATCAAATAAAGCACTTGTTGTTGCCTTTCAAAATGACATATAAATAAGCTGGCAAATGCTTGCAATTTAAAACCAATGTTTGGGGCCATTTTATTTAAAATTTTAAATTGGATGCAAATTATTCTGCCATGTCAACCTTTCAGTTGCCTCTTTTTCACAGAGAGTAGAGGTGAAACAAATGTCTGAAACCTTATTTCAGTGTTTCCTTACTTCTTTTAGCTTGTGTACACTGGATGTAGAAAAAACATTACAACGCTGGGACAAGTAGCCAACATTAGGATAGTTGTCTTTGATAAACAGGACTAGCTCAAAATGTTTTATGAGTCATACAATCCAAACAGCATCTTCTGTCATACAATTGACAATAAAAATAACTCAACTATGATAGTCTTTGTAACTTACAAAGAACTGAATAGACCAACTTCCTCACTGGATTGCTATAGTTGCTTGAAGAGTGCCCAAATTATCCACTGAGATAATTGCATCTATTCTATTATGGAAATGGATTTTTGAGCTGGTTGCCTCTATGTCAAACACTAATCAGAAGACATACTCATTAAAGATGCATATTCAAGCATTTATGAGGACATTTATCTAGATGTAACCTCTATATAACTTACGGTATGTTTTATCATGGGGAACCATTTAAAGTGTATGAAGAAGGTTTTTTGACAAAATTTCTGATAAAGATTGATGGATAACTTTCTCATGTATAGGACAAAAGAAAAGGTTCTTGTATGATCAATAATTTTATGAAAAACAGGCAGCCATGTGTAGGAATTAACAGTTCTTCCAATTGAGTGATTTAGGAATGAGATTCTATGAAAAGCTATATTGGGACCAATGTTTAAACTATAAGAAATTGGCAGTGAGGTGGGCATCTGCAAACAACCATTTTTAGGATACTTAAGAGGTCAAAAGGTTCTCTGGGATTTGGAGAATAAACAGTCCAAGGACAAAATCCATTGAATGTAAGTGTATAGGAAGTACTACCCTTTGGAGTGAATCATCTACCTTATATCTTTGTTTCACATATTTTCTGTATTTCATGCAGGAAATCAAGGGACCATGCATAAATCTTCCTCCTCTGGTTGTATCCTGATAACAATCCCTTGAGAAAGGTGGGGGTAATTGATAAGACCTTGTGAAAGTAAAATTCCTAGTAGAGGTAAAACTCCTAGTAGAGATAAACTAGAATCTGGGTCTTTCCCAGCCCTAAACCAGGACTTTAAATATTTTCATGTAGACTTTTACTTACATTTTGTGACAAAATTAAAGATAGCTGACCATGATGTCAGGGCCATCATGTCAGTTAAGTGGCTCAATGCAAATATCAG
The DNA here is from genome assembly GCA_003457575.1 of Thermophis baileyi. Taxonomy (NCBI): domain Eukaryota; kingdom Metazoa; phylum Chordata; class Lepidosauria; order Squamata; family Dipsadidae; genus Thermophis; species Thermophis baileyi. The sequence goes on from QLTV01002657.1 coordinate 2,266,103, forward strand.
TTTAGATGCATGAAGCAGTTGCTACTGCTGCTAAAAACGCAAATACCACGATAAGAATAATAAAGGGTTAAAAAATAAAATGGTCTATTTTAATGTGTGTATCTATGGCACAATGATACTTGCTATAATGTACCCTGTTCTCAAAACAGCTCAAAAAAAAGAAGATGAGATGCAGAACATGTTTGGAGTCCCCCTGGTACAACTCCATTCTGGAGGAAAGTTACAACTCTAGATGACAGTGATATAAACATATGAGCAGCCTCTGCAGAAAATTAATATGAAAAGGTTTTATTTATACATTTACACTAATAGAACCCAAGATGGTTCCATAAAACTCAATAGTTGTAGAACAATACAGAGCAAATGAAAAACTGCTTCTTCAGAGAAGAATCAAACAAGTATTTGCTATTTACTGCAAGGTGTATTGATGGCCTTGGATGGCTTTAACGGGAGGAATGCTGTGGTATATAATGTACCAGTATGTATTAGTTATGGAGAACACTAGCTAGGAATTTCTGTGGTTCTCCTGGTAAACTTCCTACAGGCATCTTCTTGGTCACTGAGGAAACAAGATGCGGGATTAGATGGGCCTTTGATCTTATCTATATAGTTCTTTTTACATTCTTTTAAAAGAGTCCCAGGAAACGTGCTCTGGAGAGACAAGATATAAATGTTTTCAATGAGTAAATAAATATCACTGTTTTAGCTAATTTATTCCTTTTGGTCTAAGTTACTGATTAGTGCCACCTATTGGAAGTTAGCAGAAACACTTTTGAGTAAGAAAATGTATATTGCTCCGACATCTAAGTTTACTCTAAGATTACAATTACTCTAACAAGCAGAGAGAGGCAAGATCACTATTGCAATTTATAACAATAAATTTAGAGCATCCTTGCATGTACCCTGAATGCTAGATAATTTAGAGAGGAAAAAAGAAACTTCAATAGACAAGTCAGTATTAGGTTTGATGTCAATGAAAGTAATGCTATCTAGTCACGATTTACCCGACTTTTTTAAAACTCAGCTTTGGCAAATATATAGTAAATTGAAATACTCACATATCATATTCACTTTAAATCACAAAACTCTGTTCTAAAAAGTGATGTTTCTTCTTATAAGGAATAAATTACAATGTAACTGCCTATGTATTCCAGGTGGTTATAATTCCATTGTTACAGCAGGACTGTCATTTAAAGTGAAATAGTCTGTAACCTTAAAGTAACTGGCCACTGCTCTAAAGAAAAGTACACACTTACAGCCAGCATAGCTGCATTTTCCTAAGTAGTGAATCTTTGTGTTTCAAATATGAAACAAAATAGAAAACAATAATAGTACATTGTTCTGTACTACTATAAACACATAATCATCATTCTGATCAGCTTTGAAACCTGACAAATAGACCTAGAGTCTGCAAAAAGTTTGTATGGAGAGCTGCCTCAAACTTTACCAAAATAGTACAAGCGATCTGCACTTCCTCATTCACTTTCTTATGATGAGAGGAAGTAGATGCATATGCCTGCTGTTTCTTAAAGTGACCACTGGAAGTGATCAGTGATTTACTTATTGAAACTGGACGAAAGTTCATTTCTAGTACAAACAAAAAGAGCTACAATATGTAAAATATATGAGTTAAAATTCTTGGACTGGGAAAAAATCCATAATTTAGCTCTGATGATTCGATTACTCCCCCCAGATGCATATGCATGTAACTAACAACAGATAAATGCTAAAAACCCAGCATTTTACCAATTTTTTATGATTCATACAGATGATGTCTTTCACTATGGCAGACTAATGTCAAACAAAATAGCTGCTTAAACAGGTTGTGATGCTAAATACATTTGTAGTGGAACATGTACAAGTTTCCATCACGACATTTATTTAATACAAAGCCTCATTATTTTACAATTATTTCTCTCCATCTTGGAGCATTATGATCAAAATGGACTTCACCCCCACCAAAACAAATTACATTCACCAAACGTCTTCTGCTCTGCTTTGCTCTGCTCTGGCTTTGTGCAGAGAGTTAGCTAATCCAAGCATTTCCCCAGAGCTGCATTTAAGCTATGGCCCACTCCCAGCACAAAAGTGTCTCCAAAAGCACTTTCACCCCCTTCAGCACTCATGCGCTCATTGGTCCTGACATTTTCACTTCAGCCATGACAAATGAGCTGATAGCTGTGATCAGATTGCACACAAGTACTACTTTATCTAAAGACATATCATTAACTCTCATCACTATCTTCCAGTATGATTCTTCTTGTTTAATTTGTTGTGAAAATGCAGCTGAGTTTTAAAGCATCAAAACCTTAAGTAACCACAAATAAACACCACTAAATAAAAAGGGGCAGATTTGGACAGGATCAGAACATGACTACCATTAACTAAATGTGTCTCAAGGGACTTAAGTAACTGTACTCAACCTCTGCCCTAGTGCAAACATGCCATTTGAAAGTTTTCTAAAGGTCCCTTCCCCCTTGGTAGATTGCAAATGTTCTCTCTCTCTCTCTTTCTCTCTCTGTCTCTCCTCTCTCTCTCTCCTCTCTCTCTCTCTCTCTCTCTCTCTCAGAAACATAAATAAAGGGAAACAATCAAGCATAACTAATAAATTTGGAAACCAGTTTCTGTCTCTTAAAATGACTCAAGCTATCTTTTCTTAACATGCATCTGCATTTTCTACCAAAAACGCTTTTCACTTTGGTGTTAGTGAAACCAGTTCGTTTTTCTAATCTACAATAGCAGTGTTCCACCTAAACTATTTTGAATAATAATAATAATAATTGGGTGCATTCTGAACAGGAGAATTGTTCCCTAATGGCTAAAGAACCTAAGTTCCACTTACACAGTTGTCACTGAATCTAGAAGCTTTGCAAGGTATATTATTTGTAACTTTTCCAAGCAATTCATCTGAGAATAAACATAAAGGCAGAGTCAACTGTGGCACAACAGATCTTGGGAATAGGGGTCATGCTTTGAGGTAAAGTGCTATTCACTTCTAGACCATGCAAGGAGCTTTTTATTCCTGTCCTTATTGGAATCAGTTCCCCTTACCAGAGCAAGAACAAAGCCAAGTGCTCATGTGAGGTTTGTGTATAAATCAGAGGTAAGCTACTTTAAGTGTCACTCGTGATTTTCCTGTTGACAGTGTTCACTTAAATAGACTGCTAGGACTAGCCATACTGGCAAATCTTAATAGTTCTTAATCTGCATCCTTTTTTTGGAGAAGAAGTTATTTGCCCCATTTTTTAAAAATCCAATTAACTTGTGTAGCATCATCTATGATATCAGATTGTGCCATGTCAAATGCCAAGTATTCATGAATAAAGCAAATATTACAATTTTTGCCTCTTGAATTCTTTTTAGTAAAAAGTATTATTTCACTTCCTATGATTAACAAATAATGGCATATTATTTAGTAACTAGATCAGTTTCAAATATTGTGATTCCTGTAATTATCTGGATAAGAATATTACTGAAAAACATGGTGTGTCCTTCTTAATAAAATTTCTATATTTAAAATATCGAATATAAAATCTTCAGAGAGCTTTTCTTTTAAATAATTAACTAGTTGGTACAATGCTAACATGTTAAAGATAATTATAATGTGCACTATGATGGCCAGAAAACTTTTTTATCTGCCTAATGATGTTGACAATACAGCATTTAAAAATGCATTTTGATTAAGGTGCAACTTTATAAAGAACCGATACTTTGTATTTGATGTTGTACATTTTAAACTATTGAGTTTATTGGTTACAGTATGGGAAATAAACAACAAAATTTAATGTCATCATAATTAGTTCTCAAATAGTTCTTTGTATGAAAACAGTTTCATCAGTCCTATTACTTTGAAAACACAACAGGATTTGGGCCAATGAGAAACTGAATAGTACATAGCAAGGAAATGTAAGGAAAGTTGCAACTACTATGGCAGATTAAAACTTCATATTCTACTATAGTATTTTTATTTTTTTCAGTCACAGTAGGAGTACTAGACAATTAAATATTTATCTAAATTAGGCAACTGCAATTCATTGGTTAATGGAAAAATAACAGTAACAGGATCAGAATTGAATAGATAAAGCAATCTTTGGAAAATAATTGAATTGAAAAAAGGCCATTATACTATTTTTTAAAAAAGGAAAAGATGAAAGGTCAGCCACAGTGAAAATTATACTGCACTTTCACCTAAATTTAGTACTCACAGAACAGTTCTGGAAAAGTTCTGGGAAAGTTTGGTTTTCTCTATTGTTCTGGGTCTTTTGTATCTTAACCTCAAACAGGAAATTTCTGCTTTGAAGTCTTGAAGCAGGTAACAGCATAAGCTGAGACTGCCAGATTTTGTCTGGAGCAGGTCTTTTGAATTTCACAGTAATCAGGATTGCCAAAATGAAATGGGTACAGTTAGTTCTCCCATATATATATTTTTTCTTAAACAAACTTCAAAACCATAACAAGGCAATTTTACTAGGGTCACAAGTTAAGTATGAAGTAGTGTTGAAACCACCAAAAATAATGTAGTTTTCCTAGTTAATATTGCAACATGTTTTGCTTACAATGATTTTTTTAAATCTTAAATTTGGTTTTAACTAGAACAAGGTTCCCCAACTGATATAATGGGATAGATTTAAAGTGAGCAAATGTTAATGTGTATGCTTAGTGTTTACATATTTAAGACTATAGGAAATAATTTTCTATGTAGCATGGATATTGATTGCTTTATTATTATATTCTTCTTTATGCTTATGCATGCATATTATGTTTTTCGGATATGAATTAAGAATGAATAATGTTGAGGGCAAAATATGAAAATATCCCCAAATCATAGAGCTCTTTGTCTTGTTTTACAACACATTCTACTGCTGCCATCTATGTGACAAATCTGTGTTTCAACAACAATGGTATAATGTACATTGATCTAATACATTAAACAAATAACCAAACCATGTCAGAATCTAAAAACTGACCACGTTTCCCAGCACTGCCATCAACAAGCAAACACATCTTGAACTATTCAAGTGAACCAAAATTGGTTTTTCTAACAATGATCAAGTTGTACACATCCACTAAATCAAATCCAAACAGAAGCATGCATGTGTGTTGGGGGAGGGGGAGAAAAATTGTTGTTAGTGTTGTTTTAATGGCTACTTACTGGCATGCAGAGCAATGAAAATTCCCTATTTTAATCTGCAATCCAATATAGCAGACCAGGAAGTTAAGCAAGACAAAAAGTAGAGCACAGCATTTTGAATCACTGCAGAACCATTTTCGCAGGCTGCACTTCATATTTAGTGTCCATAAACCTTACAGTTGTTCCTGAAACTTGTAATTTAAACCCTCCACCAAAACATTGCTCTATTCAGAGTTGTTTGTTAAGAAGAGACTTATGAGGAAACTAAGTCTTGCAGGTCCCAGGCAACAGAGAGCATAGCAATCTACCAGCGCCAAACTCAGAGGCACGAAACGTCAAGAGATTAGGAATGGGAATCTGAAAATATAGTAGAGGATGGCACATTGGTGATATAAATAAATTTTCATTGTACACTTGTTAATCCTGTTCCATTTTTTATTAATATGAGCTAATACTCCAGTGTCAAAATATATTTTTCCTGTGTTCCTTGCTTTGGTCCCTTTTCCTGATGTTCCAAATGCAAAACATAACATTTTATGTCAAGTGCATTTAGTCATCAAATTTCAAAATAAAATATTAATATTAAACACTTAGCTACATATACACCATAATGAGCTTTTTTTCCTCCATTTTTCATTCATAAGCAAAAAGTGAACCATGTTGACTGTATCAAGCTTTTACTATACTAAAAAAAAGCCAATTAAAATGTCACTTAGCTTTAACTCAAACCACACCCAAACAAAATATATGATTCTTTGATAATGTCTTTCCTACAAGATGTTTATAATGAAAGTAGATCTTTATTGTTTTATTCAAAAAAATTCAAGATTTTTTATCATAAAAACCGGTTTTTCCTGTGTCTGGTCTGTTAGATAAGGGAATTGCCTCTTAGAAACAGTCACGTGCTTCAGTCTAAGCCTATAATACTTACAGTATTGACCTGTATTCATGGAAGTTTATATGGTCCAATCAGATCACTGTTACAAATATAGATATTCTGTTTGTTTAAAAAAAGTAACTTTCAGACAACTTCTAGGCAGTTCTCAAAATTATAAAAAACAAATATACTTTAATATAGACACCATACTTCAACATTGTTTTTCTTAAGTTGGATTCCTCATTGGAATCCCATGCATATTATAAAAGTACCTTAAAATGGTAAAATTATTTCAGTCATAAAATTGAGAGCAGCCATTCCTAAATAAAATTCTAATATTTTTTTAAATCTCCGACTAGACAGGCCCTATCATTCCAAGCATTTAGAACAGCAAACTTATAACGAAGGAAAAACAAAAAGGACTTATGAGAACACTGGAATTACAAAATCAGAGAATGTGCCAATTAAACATTGTACATCCACACACTAAGGAGCATATACTAAATCTGTTTCTATATTCAAAAGAAGTGGGCATTTATCTTCTGTAAGGCTATGAAACTTTGCCAGGATATGTGTTCTACACAACCTCATTTCCCATTCAGTTGTTAAATCAGTAAGACTATTGTATAAATTGAAGCATATTCAGAATCTGGTCGTCAAGACCATTTTCTCAGATTTTCATAGTAGAATTCTTATATAGTAACACAACATCCATGTGTGACAATCACAAGCTGTCAAATCTAGAACAACAATCTAGAACAAAAATGTCATGCAACAAATTACCACTGTTTTAAATAGACTTATTCCTAAACATAGATACAGTCTGACTCTCTACCTAAGCATACACAGACTGCAGCCTAGGTTTCCGCTTGTTTAACACAATACAAGTCATATAAACTAACATTAATCCATGCATCATTCAGTTATGCGTGGTTTAAAAATGCCACTTAGAACACATGTTGCTTACTTAATAAAATACATTCATTTATTTTTACACTAGCAAATTTAACTTTTTAAAAGTTTTCCATAGCTTTTCTTTCTTGTGTTATATATCTTTTATACTATATATAAAATTCACTGTTATTTAGAAGGAGACGTACAAACAAATACAAATTTGCAAAGTTATAAAGAATTCCTCTGGCATCAATCTACAATATCAAGCTTTAATAAATCACACTGTATCTTTTTTTGGGGGGGTACAGTTTCCTATTGAGCTGTCAACTGCCAATCATTTACAAATATTTACTTGTTTATTTTGCAATATGCATTGCCTACCAAACAAGCTACATGCAAGACTTCCATTGCAAAAACATATGTATAAGCTATATGAATAAACACAGACCAAATTATTACAAGGCTGATTCAAATGATTTTCCTCCCCTATACAGTAATGGCTTCAGAAAAAAAATTTCACTAACCTGTAAAACAGAAAAGATACTTGGCATGCAGACAGATCTTTATTTCTCCACACTGCATCTGACTTTTCTTATAGATAGAACCAATTGTTATTTTCATCTGTTCCTGCTGCAACTCTATAGCTCCTTGCTTGATAGTAAATTCCACTGAATTCAATAGGGCTTACTTTAGTAGACATACATAGCCTTACACAATAAATGTATTTTAACTATCTCAGTTACAGTTGAGAGCATATAATTAGACACACAGATCACATTGTCAACAGCTAACCAATTACATTCCTACCTTTAGGCCTCTTCCTGGTCCATTTAAGTCTATAGATATTTTATCACTAAATTTGATAGGAGTATGGGTATTTAGTAATGACTTATGAGCCCACTGTTTACATATTAAAAACTGAAGTCTAAAGCATGCCATCAATGACACTTACTGCATTCAAATTTCTATTTAGATTCTATTTCGTGTTATCAATACAGTAGCATCAAACTCATAAATGTTACGGTTGTATACTAGAAATAAATCGTTTCTACTCTTGCATAGTTCACAGGGTCAAGGTCTATTCTTTCAACACCAACAAAATAAAAGCACCATCAATTAAAAGAGCTAAAACTATACCTTATGAATAGCACATTCAAAAGCTAAGCTTCAGACTACCTGACCTCCATTTATTTTTCTTGCTTGATTTTTTTCTTCTTCTTCCCACAAAACACAGAAGAGATTCGATACTCAATAGTCAATACCTGATTAGCCTGTAGTATTTCTATGACATACAAACCTGGATCTATCATCTTCTTTCTAGCTGCATCATTACATACATATTCATCAGCCTGATGATGAAAATTCAGGGCATTTTTATAAAGTTGCTGAAATCTGAGCTTCTGCTTGTTTTCTCAAGTCTTGGACAAACATAACTTTAGGGTGAGCTGAGCAGAGGAGAGAGAAAGAGAAGCTTGCATTTTCGTCTTCCTTTCATCTTAGTCATTCAGTCAACCATTCAGTGCCCTATTCAGCAGAGCTTTTCATTATGCAAAAAAATGCTAATCCTTTCCGATGCTTTCACACTTCTATAAACCCCCATTCCTTCCACTGAAAAGCAATTATATCAGTTTACCTTTCTGTCAAAAACAGGATTAATATTCCAAAACCTGAATCTCTTTTGTTTTTCTATCTTTTGCTTGAGGAAACCAGAGATTAATAGAGGACATTCTCCTTAGAGCCAGAATGCATTATTTTAAATATGATTCTGTTAAGCCAGAGAAGAAAAGGGGAGAGATGAGGAGAAGGGGGGGGGGCTTTAGTTGCTGCGGAAACTCCTTTCTGTGGCAGAACTGACCTTCTCTTTCCCGAGGCTTGAATAGAATGAGCCTCACTCTGGTCTATTAATCAGAAACAAATTATGAAAGAATGTAGCTGGACTGGTTGACACTATCCTGTCTTGGGAGACTCAGTAACAGCGTTGTAACAATGTCCTCTTCATGGGTAATGAACAGCCATGACAAATGGGGGCTGAGAAACTATTTATTTGCATATGCAAATTATCACACAAAGGAAACATGTACAAACAAGTGTCATTGTAAGGTGGATTAAGCAAACAGCATTTTCTTTTTAAGACATTCTATACCCCAGAACATTAGTCAGCACAATTAAACCAGTCTCCATGGAGACTAATGAAATTTCACCATGGTATGAGTTAAATTAGATAGCTAGTTATGTGTTTCCCCAAACCAACTTGAAACCCATTATTGTCTCAGACAATACGGCAATTGTCCCAGACTGATCTATGCCAGTTCAACAAGCTCCTGAGTTGACAATTTGCATATGTTAATATAATTAAGCACTAATTATATGAAATCTGTACATCTTCAGCACGCACTTTCCCTGGGCATTTTTCAATTTGAACCTTGGCCAAGACTTTAACCCTTTGAATTATCTGGAAGAAGGAAACCGTGCCTTGTGGGTACAGCCCCAAGGCAGATGCAGGAAAAGCTCTTCCTTTCTAAATACAGGGCTTAACCTGACTTTTTCTATTTCCATCCACAAAGTCAAATTTTATTTTTAAAAATGCTACCTAGTCACTACGATCTTGCTTCAAAGCTTACTAAAATATTTAACATTCGGATAAATAAAAGGGTTGCCGATTCATTGTCAAGTTTGAAATTGTCACACACACACACACACACACACACACACACACACACACAAATCTAGACTGATGTCAATGCTATGACAGCAATAAAAAAAGGAATGAGGACAGAAAAAAGAACAACCAGGAACTAATGAGCTTTACATAAATATATGCTGAAGCAATTAAGCAGTGTTAATTACTATGACAGCAGTTAATTGAATATAATTAGATATTTTAAGCCACTGACTATTGCACAGTTAAGATTAATTTTATTGAGATTAATTGTAAATAAGAGTAGATTAACCGTGTTTTGACAGGCAGGCAGAAGAGCAGGAATCAGACATTCCCCCTCTAAAAAAAAAACCCCATATATTATTTTAATGTCACACCTCAGAAACATCTCCTCAATAAACATGACTTTTCAAAACCAAACAGACAGGAAGCTTGAAGAAAAGCAAACAGCTTGCAGAGATTAAAGAGTCTTTTGTCCCTTTTTCATATGTATTTCTTTTAAAAGACCAAATTAAGTAAGTCTGGTATACATTTTTTTAGGAAGGAACATTTCACACCGAATGGAAAAAATGCTCTATCGCAGACAAAATCCATGCAGCTGTGCGGAACTCAGCCCAGATGGTCTGAAGCTATAAAATACCATCAAAATGATAGAGCTAAGGGCCTTTCCAAAATGTGATAAAGTCGCAACCTTGTGTGTGACCTAAATTTTCAGCCATCTATAGCTTCTTCCTTGATCCTTTTTCAATCTAATCATAAATATTCAAAAGACCTCTTTTAATGCAATGCCACCAATGCACAACCACTTTAAAAGGCTAATATCTTACTAAAAGGTCCCTTTGTTAATTAATACGATACAACTAATATCACTCAGGCACAATAGCAGACTTTTTATATCACTTAGCTTAATTCACTTAAAATCTTATTTTTAGCCAGTCTTCAAAGATCTAAAGAATACTCACTGCAAAATAATCCAAGCATGCTATTGGAAAAAGCATCAGAATGCTAACAAATCACAAACAAGCAAAGAGCCTCAATTGATTCCAGAATAAATCAATAAGGGATTAACACAATATTTTTAAAGCAGTATAATATATATATCATATAAATGAATATATCATATAAATGTATATATTCAATACCTTATTATCTCTATATTGGAAAAAAAAAGGCTTTACAGTATTGCGCATGTTTCTATATTGACTATCAACTTCTTTGCCATGCCTTTAGTCTTTTAAAGCAAAAATCCCAAAATGGTATGTGAAACAAGGCTACAACAAGCCATTCTGCAGTGAAGGATTTTAAATCACCCAGCCTCTTCTAATAGACTTGAGACTTATTGAGGTAGAAACCATAAAAAATGAAGAAGGGAAATTTAATCCCTGAAATATTGATTTGCACATTAATATCATATAGGCAGAGGGCAATTTGGCTTCATGGAAATGACACATTGTCGACCCTTGCTGAAGTCAGAGCCAATCTAACTGCTGAACATGTCTGAATCTCAAGAGTTATTAAGGGCTTCCCTTCTTGCCTATATGACTTTTCTCCAGCCTACCAATGCAATCTTAAATGTATTATCTTTAAGAAATAATTGTAAAACCTCAGGGGTTTTCCAGTTAATGGAAGGAAGGCTAAACCACATCAGATTCTGAAATGCAACATTAAACCCTTGCAATCAACAAAACCACCTCAATTCTCATCCATCCAGTGCAGGATCTAATACTGTTATTAGAGATAATCAAATTTCATTGTGTAAATTTAGGCTCATGGTCAGAGTGGAAGCAGTAAATTCTGCAATATTAAACAGTGATTTTCTCAGCACTTCTTTACATAGTCCCTGATGATGAACAATAAAATATTTTGCTATAGAAGCACAACCTTGTATCTATTTTAAAAGATTTGAGAGATGCATACTTTCCCTTACCACTTGCATTTTTAGAAAACAAGCTAATATCATTCCTAAACCTACCAAGCAGGTACTACCACTACTATTACTGTGACTTATACAGATGGTTTATTTGACCTTTCTTTGTTCTTTGAATAGATTTCATTTTTGAAGATTTATGACCATTGCCTTCTATTTAATTGACCTTATATGTTCATTCCCACAAGAAGGAAAACTGAATACATGTTTGCCTTCCAGGAAGCCTTCAAAGCCCAAAGCAATGCCAATGGGATGCTACAGCCACAGTGTATAGATCCTGGAGTATGAATATTCAGCTAGGCTCACTGAATAATCTGAGGGAGCCTCTGCACTCAAGCCAGGTGCAAGAGGTTAAAACAGCTGGCTAGCCATCTTTCATCTTAGTATGCCTTCCTACTGTTTGAAACTGTCTCACAGTCCTCCCCACAAGCAGACGTCCTCCCTACAACTATTTTGCACACACACACACACACACAGAGAGAGAGAGAGAGAGAGAGAGACAGAGACAGAGAGACAGAGAAACAGAAAGACAGAGAGAGCTCCAGTTGTATTCTTTCTCTAAAATCTCACTGCAGAAAAGGAAACTCTTTCAAAGTCCAAAGTCCAAAGTATGAAACAAAATGATTATATTTAAACAGTCACTTTTTTTCCCCCTTTTCCAACCCTTCAGCCCTGTTTCATTTGTAGTATTTTCATTCTCCCCCTTTCTTTTCTGGCTTTCCAAAAGCCAAGTCCCTTCTCCCTGTCAGCTTTGTCAGTAAATAGAAAGTAAAACAAGGCTTGATGGCACTGAGAGTGTTACATACCCAGGCTGTGTTTTTGCATTGCTTTCAATGGAAGCGATCGATGCCCATGTCACAGTGGTGTTCCCAATCGCAGCCAAGTGTCTGCCTCAACCTAACCAACAACAGGCAGGGCTTCCAAGGCTGCTGCTCACTACCTCTTCCTTTCATCCATCCACTTAGACATCCACCAAACTCTCAAAGACAGAATAAACTATCATCTGCTCTTCAATCACCGCTCTTTAAGGATCCAGCCACTGGAAATCCTTCCAAAGGGGAATCACAATTTCAAATATACATATGAGAGAGATTTATCCAACCTTCAAAATCATCAACCCTCTTCTCCCTCCCTTTTTAATTTTGTTCCTTCTGCCTTTTTCTTTCTCTCTTTCTCTCTCTCTCTCTCTCTTTCTCTCTTTTTTTTTTTTTTCTATCTCTCCCGCCCAATGGAACAGGGTTAATAATAATATGAAAAAGGCGATGAGAATGGAGGAGAGGAAATGCAACTGTCAGATACAGGAACAGTCAGACTTCCTGCCTGACCCTGCGGGGTCTGCCTCAATGTAAATCCACCATCTTCTGCCTGGCAAGTTGTCTTTTGGTTGAACTGATTTTTTTTTTTTTGGTGGTAGTGGTGGTGGTGGTGGGGAAATAAACTTCATTCAAGATTACGTTTGGAATCGAATCACTGAAGGTTTAAAACCCATTAAAAATGCTTCTGTTTCAAGGGCCCCCTGCAAAGTTGCTTCAAAATCAGTCATTCAATACATTTTTATCTGATTCTTCATATATTCCAAGTTAATATACATGCCACAGACATTTCAGTTTATAA